>JADRCD010236272.1:11485-25546 GCA_019843815.1 Montemys delectorum | reverse complement strand
TCTCAACCAGAGAGTTTTTAGAATGGCAAGAAAAAGCAGAACACACACACACACACACACACACACACACTCACAGTAATTAAAAAGTTGTCTTGAGCAGACCACAGAGTCAAGAGCCACCAACAAAGTACAGAGATCTCTCTAGGGAGCCATCTTGAGCAGAACATAGGCCACCAGCTTGGACCCAGAATTTGACTTCCAGCCATTTGTTCTTGATTTCAGACACTCCTTTCTCAGGAACCTCACTCCAAGCTGAGGCTGGTCCTTGGCATCTATCTATCTATCTATCTATCTATCTATCTATCTATCTATTTTTGAGTCAAGGTCTCATTATGTACCCTGGCTAAACTCACATTTAAAGAAACTATAATGATCTTCCTACCCTAGCCCACCTCATCAGCGCTGGGACCACAAGGGTGTGATGCAGTTGAGCTGTTTTCTAGGCTGGGAATTAATGAAGGGACAGACATTAAGAGTAAAGGATGAGGCTGGAGAGACGGCTCATCAGTTGCACTGGCTGCTCTGGCTGAGGACATGAGTCTAATTCTCAACCATTTGTAACTCCAGTTCCAGGGGAGCTGACACCCAGAAAGACACTCAGGTGGCCTCCGTAACCATCAGGCATGTTCATGGTTCGAAGACAAAACAAAAATACATGGCAGCGGGGGTCTGTGTGACTCTGACTGTCCTGGAACTAGCTCTGTAGATCCGGCTAGCCTATAACTCAGAGATCTGCCTACTGCTGCCTCTCAAGTTCTGGAATTAAAGTCATGCGCCACCATGCCCATCCAAAATGATAATCCCTTAAAAATTCTGTATATGTATGATGCAGACATGACCATCCTGGACATCCTGCGCAGTTGCAGATGAAGAAGCACAGAGAACAGCTCAAACCTACTTATGCTGAGAGAGGCTGGGGTTCTGGAAACAGCCAGGAGTGGCAGCAGGACACGCCGAGTGCCACTCCACTCTCACCTTTGCAGGGTAGCGATCGGTGTGTTGCTTTTGGAACTCTCTGGAAAATACTCCAATTTTGGGTTTGTGAGGTCGCTTGTGGTTTTGGATTTTGTTTGTTTTACAAGTGTTTCGCTCTGGTAAAATACTATAGCCGAGGTTGGCTGACCTTAACCCTGCTATGCAGCCCAGGCTAGCTTCAAATTCATGATTCCTATGCCTGAGCTTTCCAAGTGCTTGAATTACAGGTTTGCCTCACTATACTCTACTAACTTTCTGGAATTTTATCAAAAATTTTTTCTCACTCCACTTTGTTTGAATCCAAGGATGCAGAGCCCTTGGGCACAGGATAGGAAAGGGCAGCTCGGCAGTGTTCTTTTTACTTACCTGTGTACTGCTCGTCTGCCCTGCTAGCTTCCCAGCTGGGGAAGGTGAAATAGTTCAAGTGCCAGCTCCCACTCCCCACACAGTACACAAAACACTGGGGGAAGGAAGGATAGACAGATAAACAGATGAATAACTATGGAAAGATTTTAGTCATGGGATATTTATAATCCTATTCCACTTGGTATGGTCTCTGGGAAGGAACATGAGACTGAAGGTAGCCGTCAGACACCAGGTGTCTTAGTGAGGGTTTCATTGCTGTGAAGAGAGACCATGACCAAGGCAACTCTTATGAAGCCAAACATTAAGTTGGGGCTGGCTTACAGGTTCAGAGGTTTAGTCCATTATCACCATGGTGGGAAGCATGGCAGCGTGCAGGCAGACAATGTGCTGGAGAAGGAGCTGAGAGTTCTCCATCTGGATCTGAAGGAAGCCAGGACAAGGGTTCCTTTTTACATTGTGTGCAGCTCGAGTGTAAGAGTCCTCAAAGCCCCACCTACACAGTGACACACTTCCTCCAACAAGGTCACATCTATTCTAACAAGGCCACTTTCCATGGGCCAAATATATTCCAACCACCACACCAGGTAACTCAGAAAAGAGCTAGATTCCAGAAATATTTCTGATCAGAGTGAGTATTAACTGACCAACTGGGATTAGAGTTAGTAATAAAGAATGTGGCATGATGGGTTTCGGTTGCTTGCTTGTTTTTTGTTTCTCTAGTTTTGTTTTTTGAGACAATGAAGCCTGTCTCCGCCTCAGGAATGCTGGCTGGCATTTAAGGCATGCACTGCTTACTGCTCATGCCATGATAGACTTTTAATTTTGCTTCCTCTCCAATCACTTTACATATATTTTAAAAACAATACATGTTTATTACATTTTAATTATGTGTGCATCTGTGTGTGGTTATGTGCATGTGGATGTAGCTGTCCTTGGAGGTCAGAGGCATTGAAGATTTCAAGCTGGAGTTACAGGTGACTATGAGGCTCCGAGTAATAGATGCTGGGACCCAAACTCAGGTCCTCTATGGGTGGTGTATGCTCTTACTCACTGAGCCATCTCTCCCAGCCACTTTGTACATTTAAAACCCTTTATTTTGTTATTTATTTTATGTGTACACGTGTGGACTTGAGTGGGTATATATACATTACATGCAAAGAAGGATGTAAGATCCTGGAACTAGAGTTGCAGGCCGTTGTGGGCCAAGACTTCCAATATAGTTGCTGGGAACCAAACCCAGGTCCTTTGCAAAAGCAGTAAATGTTCCTAATTGTTGAGCCATTTCCTTACTCAAATGGCTGGTGGAGTTGCTAATGATTTGAAAAATAGGTTAAGATTGATTGATTGATTGATTGATTCTTGAGGTAGAATCTTTTGAACAGCAGTCTGGCTTTGAACTTGCTATGTAACCAGAGACTGGCCTTGAACTCATAATCTTCCTGCCTCCACTTACTTCCCAAGTGCTGGGATTGTAGGTATGTGTCACCATACTAGGCAGAAACAATTCTTCTTATACCCCATGAAATAAAATAAAAATTAAATACGAGGGAGAGAGAGAGAGAGAGAGTAATACCATCCACCCACCAAGTTAATACTTTGGTCCAGAGCAAATGAACTGCACCAAGATATTTTTGAGGGGGGGATGGGGGGAGGATGTTATTCAGCTTACACTTCCACATTCCTTGCTGTTCATCACCAAAGGAAGTCAGGACAGGAACTCAAACAGTACAGAAACTTGGAGGCAGGAGCTGATGCAGAGGCCATGGAGGAGGGTGCTGCTTACTGGCTTGTTCCCCATGGCTTGCTCCCCATGGCTTGCTCAGCCTGCTTTCTTATAGATTCAGGACCATCAGCCCATGGATGGCACCACCCACGGTGGGCTGGGTCCTCCCAAATTGATTACTAATTGAGAAAATGCCTTACAGCTTCATCTTATGAAGGCCTTTCCTCAGCTGAGGCTCCTTCCTCTCTGATGACTCTAGCTTGTGTCAAGTTGACACACAACTGACCAGTATGGAGTCCAAACACAGACTCCAACAGGGATGAACCAGCGAAGCTAACCAAATGGAAATTAATGGAATTAAGGTTGCTGGGCCTGGCACACCAAGGTTTCTTGAAAACACAAGCAAAAATCACGTCCTCACTCAGAAGAGGAACAGCTAAAGTCCTCCAAGCTAAGCCGCACTGACTCCTGGCCTTGAACCTGGGAGAGCAATTTTCTGCCAGAGCAATATTGTTTAACTGGCACACTGAGAGCCTTGATAAGCAGGATTTCAACACAAGGGCTGACAGTCATGTCAGCTCGTATAGCTTGCCTACAATTTTAAGAAAACTGTCATACTAAGCCATGCTTGGCTGTGTTATGTTATTAATACAAATTCTTTCCTGTCAATTAGTTAACAGATGAGTAAAAAGAACCCGGCTTAAAAGATTGTTGCTAATGAATGTACTGCTTTGTGCTCTGGCAAAACATATGCTTAGGTTATATAATTAGAAGACGGCCCCCTTCCTCCCTCCTCAGTGGCAGAACATGTGCGGCCAAATAAAAGAGCTTATTATACCTGTGGAGGGTCAAAGTCTGTGGGTCTGTGGCTTATGGTTTTATGACAGATTACAAAATCACTGCATTATGTTAGTCCATCTGTTTCCAAGCACCTCGCAGAGAGCTTGCTGGGCAGTAGCAACTCTGAAATAGGATTCCCATCTCGGCGGGTCAACTGCCATTGGCATCACTGGGCCGCTCAGGTCAGGCAGATCTTTTCTGTCTGGCTCCTGTCCTCTTGGTAGTGAGCTGTCCTCAGAGAGAGGCTCGGGCCTCAGGCCATGACCACCTCTGGGGAGGACCACAAATAAAGTGGGAGCAGTGGCCACTCACATAATCCCAGCATTTGGGAGGCAGAAGCAGGATTGCTGCAGCCTGGGCTACACAGCCATACCCTGCTGCTTAAAAAAAAAAAAAAAAAAAAAAAAAAAAAAATTATAAATGAATCTGAAATCTTTATGGTCCCATTATAGAAAAGAAATAAAATACTATGGTCCCTTGTGACTTGCCTTCTCTCCCTTGGGTTCTCATCTATCTCTTTCCTACTGGGGGACAGATTTCTTATGAAACACATTTAGGAAGACAGAAGAGGCCCATCTCCACCAAAACCTTCATGTTGACATTAATGGTCATCGTTTCAAACTGGAGAGGTGGGAAGCTGTGTGGCTGAACTGCCAGAGAGATGATTTTAAGAAAAGTCAATTTCATTTCCTCAATGCTCTTCGACATCTTCCTCTCAACAACTAACGCCTGCCAAGGGAAGACACTCTCTGCGGGAAGGAAGGGAGGAGGGATGTTCCACTGGCCTGCTGCCTCTGGCTTTTCTGCTTCGTTTCTTTAACTGCCCCAAAACAGCCACGAGTTTATGAAGAAGAAATCCACTGGAGAAGGGGTCAAGTGCAATCATGTTCATAAAATGTAATGAGCAGGAGTAAAACCACATTTTCCAGGCACTGTGGTAATACAGAGAAGGCAAGGTGAGAAACTCGTTGTTAAAGTCTGTTTCCCCAGCATGGCTGCAGCCATTTTGTTCCATGCCTGCCAGTCATGTCATTTTGTTACTGACACAGAAAAATAGCTTGACTCAGAGCAGGGTCAAGCTGACCACATACCCTGTTATGTTCGGAGGTTTGTTAATCCTAAGAAATTCCACAGCCATAAGCTCCATTTAGGACCAATCAGAATAAAAGTCGGTTAGAACTATTCTGCCTAGCTAGCCAAAATAGCTTGAGCCAGAGCAGACCACTGGGCAGCACTTCCTGCACGTGTATATGAGCTCGTTGTGGGTTTTGCCTTTATAAACTGGCCCTAGGAAGCTGGTCACAGCCAGCTTCCAAGTCTGGTCTGTGTCCATGATCGGTGAGTCCTGGGGCAAATGCAGAATAAACTCTTCCTGTCTGACTGAGATCAATGTATATGTGGTTTATGGGGTGACCCTTGGACCCCAACACCCACATCTATGGGAACTTGGAGAGGCCTCGCTGCTTTCCTATGGTGGAGGAAGAGATTATGCCCAGGCAGATGCCAGAGTCTTTACAAAGTCACTCTGCTTGAAAAACACATCCATTTCCCGTCAGTCAGTGAGTTTGAAAGGACCCATTAGGATAAGGCAAGAAATGAAAGGATCTTGGAAGACCTTGGAGCTCTATGGTGACACCCAGAAGGCTCTAGATCCGTAAGATAAGGAACAAGCCCCTGAGCCCATTGGGTGTCTCTCCAGAGTCACCTCTCTGATGATTGCCATTATATTTTTCCTACATCTTCTTTGTATTCTCACAGTTCTTGACGCCTTTGAATGGATCTTTCAGGGCAGCTTGCCTTTGAACTCCACTCTTTCTTATAAAGAGGTATTAGCATTCTTGCAGAGTTTTACCCGGCGTCTATGCGGTGTCTGTGATGTAAGCAGAGGAGGAAAAACGATTACTTGTAGGCAGAAAGCAAAGGAGCCGAGTCTTGAGCATTTGGTGGCGTGACGAATGTCACTACCCATCCCAGCACTTCATCCACTGCTTTCACCAACTAGCAGTGTGGCTTCTGTTAAGATACTGAGCTTTCCTGAGTCTTGGTTTCCTCAGTGCAAAACTGAGTAACACAATTGGAGTGGAAAACCAAAACCATTTAATGAATGTTCATAGGATGGTGGATGCCGGCAAGTGCTGGATGACTGGAGCCTGAGATAGCTGTCTCCTGAGAGATTCTGACAGTACCTGACTAATACAGAAGTAGAGACTCACAGCTATCCATTGGACTGAGGACAAGGTCCCCAATGTAGGAGCTAGAGAAAGGACCCAAGGAGCTGAAGGGTTGGCAGCCGTTTAGGATGAACAACAATATGAGCTAACTAGTGCCCTCAGAGCTCCCAGGGACTAAACCACCAACCAAGGAGTACACATGGGGGGGACTCATGGCTCCAGCAGGAAGTGTTTAGCAGAGGATGGCCAAGTCGGTCATCAATGAGAGGAGAGGCCCTTGGCCCTGTGAAGGTTCTATGCCCCAGTGTAGGGGAATGCCAGGGCCAGTAAGCAGGATGGGGTAGGGTGGTGAACAGGGGTTGGGGGAAGGAAACAGGGGTTTGTTTTTGTTTGTTTGTTCGTTTCTTTCTTTCATTTTTTGGAGGGAAACCTGAGAAAGGGGATATTGTAAACAAAGAAAACATCTAATAAAAAAATTAAAAAAAAAAAAAAAAGAATGTTTATAGGAAGGGAGAGAAAAAGTTGAAATGCCTGCCTTACAAGCATAAGGACCTGAACTGATCCCCAGCACCCATGTACCAGGCCAGGTGTTGGGGTGTGCCCTTGAAATTCCAGGAGGTATTTTGACCAGTTGTGGGGTTCTGTATTGTTCTTCTTCTATTCCAAAGAGAAGTTTCTTTAAATAAGGAGTGAAGCTATACTTTTCTATGGGTAGAAGGGTAAATATTTAGAATGGAGTTAGGGATCCTGCCGGTTTAGTAAAGTGGAGGTAATATGTTCTCCTCTCCTCCCAGCCTCTGGGAGGCAGCCACTAAATTGTTTGGGGAGTCTCCCAAGAGTCCCCTGACTAACAACACACATACCAGGTGTCTCATGCCTGGTTCTTATACAGATTTGTAATTTAGGTAAATACAAAATAATGATTCTTATGGCTTTTTCAAACATCCTTAGTATTGTTTTCCCTCCTTCTGATACTTCCTCCCCCCCCCCCAATATAATCTTTTTTTTTATTGTTTATTTGGGAGTTTCACACAATGCACCCAGATCACATTCACTTCCCAGTTTTCTCAGGTCCACTCCCCCTCCCTCGTGGCCACCTCCAAAGAAAAGAAGAAAAAGATTAAAAACAACAACAACAACAAAACAAAATCATGAAGTCCACTTTGTGTTGCCCATATTCTCACTGGAGCATCATCAGAATACCCAGGGCCTCAAAGAAGAGAGAGTCATTCCTACTCCAACCCCTGCCAGAAGCCGTCAACTGTGAGCCACATACAATTCAGGATCCCTTTCCCAAGTTTTAAAGAGTTTTCTTTAACAGCTTTCTGTCTAGGCTGTTTCTCTTATTTTGGGGGTGCAGAGCGGGGCGGAGTGTTGAGGGATCACAGAAGCCTTCTATGTTTCTCATTCTCAGCGGGGAGTCTGCAGCCATCAATACCATTGCAGAAGGAGCTTCCTCCGCCTTTCCGGTCAGCAGTAGCATGGATCACGGACTTGCACGTGTGGCAGTACAGACCATGGACATCAACACGGCCCTTGGCTGCAGCAAGGGACCACGGACACCATCATGGCTTTCAGAGTCAACACAGGTCACGGACAAAACGCGGCCTCTGGCAGCAACCTGCCAGGGCTTCAGGCAGCACAGACTAGGGACCTCAATATGGGCTTCAGGGGTAACACGAAACCCGTCCATGTGGCCACTGGTCTCAGCAGGACCACGGACACTAACGTGGCCCTTGGCAACAGTATGGCCCACGGACATCTACATGGCCTTCAGTGGTAGCACGGGCCACTGACACCACTGTGGTCCTTGGCAGAAGCACGGGCCATGCACATTAGCATGGCCTCCTGCGGTACCTCAGACCACCAGCATCCATATGGACCTCAGAGGTTAACATGGCTTGCAGAAGCAGTACGAACCAGACACCAGCACACCTGCTGAATTTAGCACAGATCACATATACCAACATGGCCTCTAGTCACAGAATAGGCCTTTGAGGTGTTTTGAAGAGACCCAATCCAGAAAATGAGCCATTCTCCATCTTGGATAAGCAGTCAGAGCAATCATATAGCTGAGCAGAGCATTGGGGGATGGGTGGGCAAAGCCTGTTCAAGCTCCAGGCTGCTACACACCACCCTGCCCAAACCCACTCAGCAAGAGCATGCTCTCTGGTCCACCACAGCCTTCTCTCACACCGGAAGTGCGCCACTCCATTCCTCCATCTTCCCCACCTCTCCGTTGTGTATTTGTTTGTCCAAGTGGCATAACAAACTGCAGTGTGTCACACAGCACATTATTTGTTTTGCCCAAACGGCTTTACATGCAAATACTCATTGCAATGAGCCATTGGTCTGGATCAAGGTTTCTAAGGCGCCATAAATACAGGACCATCAACAAAGACGGATCTCAGATATCCTGCTGTCGCCCGGAGTCTGGGGTGATCTTGAGGCTAGGCAAGGCGGCTGGGTGCAGGGTCCACGTAAGCTCCAGGCGCGGTACACCTCCCTGCCAGGGTGCCAGCCACCCTGAGGCTCACCTGGCACCACCGCTTCCCTCCTCCCAGCAGGGGAAGCAGCAGCTGAGGCATCTCCATGCTGTGGGCTAGCCAGAGCTCTAAGCCTCCACACATCTCCCTGTCTTCGGTACCAGCTGTCCTGTGGCTCACCAGGCGTGACCATTGTGTCTGTAGCCACAGGCAGCATTGCTGCCCTGATTCTTCTTCCAGCAGGGCAAGCAGCAGTGGCGGTCCCATGCTGCAGGTTCTTTTTCAGTAATGCCATGTTCTTTGTGCGCCTGTGGTCTCCCATCATGCTGCCATATGCTTCCCTGCGGCATCCCTCCACTAACGGGGGAGTGGGCGCTCTGAAGACTCTACTCCGCCATCTTTCCTTCCAGTTTTATAAAACCCACTTTTTAAAAAGCATCTTCCCATCCGACCTATCTTTTTAAAGTTGCTCCCGAGAAACTGCAAGATCTGCAGAATCCTTCTCATAGTAGGGAGGAGCTCTGGTTGAGGCTTGCTGCGCTGTCACGGCTCCTCCACACTGGCTACGGGTCTGAGGGCGAGGGCAGGAGGGGGCATTGGCTTAGCAGTGGCATCTCTCATCTGTGCACCAGGCCCCAAACAGCTGCTTCTGCTCCTGTGTCAGCTACAGCCTGGCGCAGGATACTCAGAGCCACCTCTTACTACTTTTCTGTATTGTTTTCCCCAACGCTTCCCCATTTAAAGCCCCCTGCATAATTTCCCCCGTTTTCCCTTCATCTCACCTGTATCCTGCTACTCTGTCTCTACGCCCGCCCCACGATCCCTTTTTACTTTCCTGGCTTCTGTGATACTTCAGGGACAAGTAAATTTTCACAGGAAGAAGCAGGCAGACACACAAACAGTTAAAGAAGTGTACTGAATTGTTTCATGTAGGCGCTGAGTAGAGGTGATGCCTGATTCAGGGGAGCCCCCAAAAAAGTTCCCTTGGGAGGAGAAGAAGTTAGTCCAACAACAGGAGAGTGTTCCAGCTCAACAGCATAGGTGGGGACAGGAAAGGGTTCTGAATCAGGCGGCAGAAATCGACACCTGTTTGGCTTCTAAATTTTAGTTTATTTACTATTGGTGTGTGTGTGTGTGTGTGTGTGTGTGTGTGTGTGTATGTGCGTTATGTGTACTGTGAGAGTTTAAGTGTTCCCACCTTCCACTGTCGGCTCTGGGGACTGAACTCCAATTGTCAAGCTTGAGAAGCAAGTAAGTTTACATGCTCCCTGCTTTATTTTATCTCAAAACTTGAAACAGGGCTATGGAGAGAGCTCAGATGGTAAGGGTACCTATCACAAGACTGACTGATGATCCAAGTTCCATAACCAGAACTGACAGGGCTAAAGGAGAGAGAACGGGCCCCTGAGAACTGTCCTAAGACTTCCACACAACTACACATACACATGATAAAGAATAAATTTAAAGCAATGACAGAAAAACACGGCGACTAAAACTTTCCTTCTCTTTAACTTCTTTATCCCCTCATCCTTGGGACTGAACCCAGAATGCATGCCTGCCAGGCAAGCGCTGTACCCAGCCTCTTTTCTCTTTCCTAATATCTTAGAGAGAGATGCAGGGCAGTACTCCATACCCAAAACGTCTTCAGGTAGGAGCCCAAAGACTAGGCCCCCATTGATAGGGACAAGTCATTTCACACCTCGGAGCCTCAGTTTCCTTTTGGGGAGTGGTAGTTTGGGAACCTGAATTTCTCGGAGCCCTTCTCATTCTAAAAGTGAATCTAGAAAAAAGAAAGGCTGGAGGGGAGACCATAAAAGCCGAGGGCAGCAAGAAGACATAGAACGGGGGCAAGTGAAGATTCCAGCAAGTTCAACATTGCTTGGTGAAGCCAGCCTGCCCTTGGGGGAAGCTCTTTTATAGCCAAGCTAGCTTTCCTGAGCACATGATCATTTCTGTGTGTAGCTGCTGCCAGACCCGTTGCTGGATGCCAAACTGAAGAAAAACAGAGAAATAGCGAGATAAGAGAAAGAAGCAAAATGTTGGGTCATCCAAGCAATGCAGGGTTAGTCCTGGGCTCATCCCATCCTCCCCTGACATACTGGCCTTGAAGTCCAAGAGAGTACATGGCCTGCAGAGAGGACTCAGCAGGCAACAGTACTTGCTGGGCAAACCTGACAACCTGAGTTCAAAGCCTAGATCTCACAGGAGGAGAGAGCCAACTCCAAAAGATGTCCTTGAACTCCACATGTGAGTGATGGCATGAATACTCACACACACACACACACACACAGAGAGAGAGAGAGAGAGAGAGAGAGAGAGAGAGAGAGAGAGAGAGAGGAGAATTGTTTCCATGTGTGGATTACTTTCAGTAATCTTTATTCAAAAGCATTCAATACAATGTATCCAGAAACTTCTCTGAAGCCTTTTCCATTAAAATAACTAAGCAGTTGTAGTGATTTACGCCTTTAAACTCAACACTCATGAAGCAGAAACAGGCAGATCTCTGTGAGTTCAAGCCCAGCCTAGTCTATACAGCAAGTTCCAGGACACTCAGGGCTACATAAAATAAAATAAAATAAAATAAAAATAGAAATAAATTTCAACAAGAGATAGTTGCTCTATAGACACTTTGAGAAATGAAACTTAGAAACATTTCTTGGCTCTGAAGAAAGTCTCACTGTGCTAACAGGTTAGGATTCATTTCAGGCCAAGCTATCCTTAAACATTTATCTGGCGTTTGTCTCAATGTGTAGAGGCCAGACCCAGGGAAAGAGCTCACAACTTCCTAACAGAGACCTAGAAAAATCTTACCAAATGTATTCATCTTTTAAAGCAATCAGGCCCCCTAAGCTAGCAGGCACATAAGCAAGTAATTCCAGCAAGCGGCAATAGGGGGCAGTAGAGGGGCTGAGCAAGCTCTTGAGAGGCCTGCAAAGGAGCCACGGAGTAGCTTTGAAGGATGTTGGTGGTAGAAAGAGAAACATAAACGAGTAGATATATGCTAGATTGGTAGGCAGAGAAGTGTATACATTAGAAGTCAAACCTGTCAGGAGAGGGAGGCAAACCTGCATGAGACACACAGGCATGGCAGCGTTAGCAGCCTCATGGGTCATTGGTATCTGTTTAATAAGGTGAAAGCTGGGAATTTAGTTTGGCGTATGCTGTTAAGTTCTATCAAGATTTAAAAAAAAAAAAAAAAAACTGTCAGGAATCAACAAGGGTCAAACTAGATTCATGGATGGCCAGGCCTTTGGCTGTCCTTACAGAACTGGGGGCTTTCCATTGCCTCTGGATGAGGCTAATGGGGCTTAGTTACAACATTTCTAAGGAGATTGGCACATATTTGGGAGAAAATCTCTGGCGCTGCCACCACCTCCTCTTCCCCTCCGGCCTCCTTTTCCTTCTTGCCTTGTGGTGGTGGCTGACTGTGATTGCTATTTCGGAGTTGGGGAGCCGAGGTTTGGTGCAAGATTTCCCCTCAGCGGTTTCTGACTACACCTTGACCCAAAGAAACCTTCCTTTTCCTCCGACCCTCCCCCCCTGCACAGCCCGCGGCCTAAGCCCTGACAGTGGGCGTGGTTAAAGTCTCCAAAAAGCTGTCAGGTCGTGGCGGGACCGGTGAGAGAGAGCGCGGGAGGAGGAAACTGGAGTGAGCAGAACTGGATGGTCACAGGACAGGGAGGGAGAGGGACTGTCTGTCAGTCCGATCTTCTTCTGAGCTCTGAGGCTTACTTCTGAGGAGTGACCATCATAGCCACGCCGAGGAACAGTGTAAAAAGATACCAGCCCTCAATTCAAGAGAGGCTATGCCCAACTGTTCATAAGAAACTCCTGTTCCTCTCCAGAGGAATGCTTCCATTTTCTTAGCCTCTGGAAAGTTGTGAGTGCTACCCGCGATTTTAATAGCGATTGCACTACGCACGCAGCCAAGGGAACTAGGGCACGCTATCTGCCAGACTGGCTGAGCTAGAGGAAAAGCTGTGCGCTTTTGTAACCAACCTGGCTTTTCATGGACTAGTAGGATCATTTATTAAAACAGACAAGGAAACAATAACCATTCCATTTAAAGGAATATGCAATTCTATTTTTAAAAAAAATAAAATTTTCTTGCCTCCATGTGACCAAGTTCCATGCTGATTGGTTATAATTGGTAATCCTTGATTTTCAGCCTGGATCCTACTGGGGTGCTTAGCCGGGCTCCAGCACATCCCCAGTGTCATAATCACTAGATCAAAGGTCTGTGAGATCAGTTGACCCCACTTGTGTTAGACTCACCGCTGCAGCCCCAAGACCTGGCATACTGCCTGCCTGTGTCTTAAGGAACAAATGATATTTCTTCAGTAAGCATATGAGAGGACTTTATCCAGCACCAGGATTTTGACATAAACTTAATTGGGTAGGATTATTTCTAGAGTGGCTGAAAGATAGAATTTAAAGGATAAATTCGAATCAAAGAGCAAGAGTGACCACCACAGGGGTATCAAATGTGTTGTTTTAGCTTGCTCCCCTGGAGGGATTTCTATAAAGGCAAATCAGAGGAAAGGGGAAAGCTCAGGAGGGGGGAGGTCATGAACTTCTCAGGAGCTTGTGGTGTGTGTGAGAGAGGCAAGGGAGGTACTCAAAAGCTAAGAGTAGAATGAGAAGGTCTTGGCCCCATGTTTAGCCAAGTTATCTACAGTGAGTGGTTCTCCACTTCTCTGAAATCGGATTTCCTTCTGGAGCCCCGAAAAACGTCAGAGCAACACAACACTAGAGGTCTTTAAAATGAGATCCACTGGCATTCAGAGAATTCAATTTGAGACCACGGTCCCTGAATTGTACTTTTCATTTTTTTCTGTATGATTTACATGGGAAATTAATAGGATTTTGTGAAAGAAAAGAGTTAAGCACCCCATTTTCTTTCTCAAGGGTTGTATATATTTTTGTGTGTGTTGCCTGTCCATATGTGTGTATGCTGGTGGTCATGGAGGAAGAAGGGGACATAAAAACTCCTGGAGCTGGAAGTGGTGCAGTTTGCTCTCAACCACGGAGTCATTTCTCAAACTCTGCGGGGGTTTGGTTTGGTTTGGTTTGTTTGTTTGTTTGTTTGTTTGTTTGTTTGAAACAAAGCCTCACTCTGTAGCCTGCGCTAACCTGGAACTCAGCAGAGATCCACTAGCTTCCACCTGGGCTAAAGGAGTTCACCGTCAGGCTCCACCTCCTAGAAGTCTTCACATTTTCAGATTACATTTATTAGTGTGCGTATGTGCATGTGTGCGTGGGTGCCTCTGCTTTCAGGAATCATCGTCTCCTTCTACCCTGTGGGGTCCAGGAATTGGCCACCATCACCAGCTGAATCATCTTGCTACCCCTCTTACTCTTTGTGTAGCAAAACAAAAGCCAGAATGAACATTTAAAGACTCAAAGTGCATTTTAAAAATAAGACAGTTCTTTGTTTACTTTTGTTTGTCTATTGAAGAGTCAGCACTTTTTATATTCTTTTTATTTGTTTGTTTGTTTG
>JADRCD010236272.1:0-11085 GCA_019843815.1 Montemys delectorum | reverse complement strand
GAACATTTGTTCCAGTACATTCTATGGTTACAGGGGTGTGATACAGCCCAATTCCTAGAAATAGAAACTTAAGGTTTTTTGTTTTGGTTTGGTTTGGTTTTGGTTTTTTGGTTTTCCGAGACAGGGTTTCTCTGTGTAGCCCTGGCTGTCCTGGAACTCACTCTGTAGACCAGGCTGGCCTCGAACTCTGCCTGCCTCTGTCTCCCAAGTGCTGGGATTAAAGGCATATGCCACCACTGCCTGGCGAAACTTAAGTTTTATAGTAAACAGAAACCTAGCTGAACTAGCATATCAAAATGGCTCTTGACCACAAGATGAAGTCCAGCTGGCTTCTCACTCCCCTCCTGTCTTATGTGTCCCGCCAAATCCTTGATAGGCAATTTACATTTCTAGTTGCTGAAGGGGCTGATAATGCCAATGAAGAGTGAACAGTTTTAGCATTTTCTGTCTGATGGAAAACAAAATTTGTAATGCATGAGAAGATTCATGGCACATCGTGACGGACATTAGGAGGAGGATAGGGGACGTGCAGAGGCTGTCAAATGTAGCTAGCTAGAGGGATCAGTTGAACAGGGACTGGTACAAATTGCTTCTCTCTTGGTCGTCCAAGTATTTAGTTTTGACAGGTACCTTTTGATAGTGAGGGAGCCTGGAGGTCAGTATGTGTCCTGTATGAGAATAGAATTGTACATAGCCATTTTGTCCCCTATGCCTGGGAGCTCCTCTGGACCTGACGTTGCAGCCTTTGTTGAGGATAAGGGGCAATGTGCTCTCTTCTGTCACTGTTTCTTAGCTGAAGTTAGGACACCGTCATCAGGACCTAGGAAAGCTGGAATGTTAGTCAAAGGCCCGGAGGCATTCATCAGAAGCACCTGGCTAGCTGACCCAGCTACAGAGACCAGGAGCAGTGAGATCAGCTGCCCCGGCTCACCTCAGCTTTCGGCAAGTCCAGGGCACTCTGGTTTTGTAGGACTACCTGGCGCCGGCGTGGTGCAGAGATCACTTTTGGAGCAGTTTGCCGTCTTCAGCTGACTCCTGGATGGAGTCTGTCAGCCAAGTGGAGACCTGCTGAGTCACAGATGGATTAGGGACAGGAGTTAAAGTTTACGAACTCTAAGAACCTGAAGCTTACAAGAGAGGTCAGTAAAGTGATGGAGTAGGCTCACCCCTCTGAGTCACTGTGTAAGCTTAGGGACCCAAAAACGATTTTGAGGTAAGAAGCATTTTTTTTTTTAATTTGTGCAATGTGTGTGTGTGTGTGTGTGTGTGTGTGTGTGTATGACAGATGTTTTCAGCATAATGAGAAGCATTCTTAAATATCAGAGCTCCATTGATTAATATGCTAAAACTTTTAATTTTGACATCATGTATTATTTTTAAGTTCTATTTTTTTTAATCTAATCAGTTATGAAACACAAATGGTTGGTTGCTGAGAGCGGTCACTGGAAGCGAGTTCCTCTGCCTAAAGGAAGAGCAAAAAGTTACACTGAAATCTGGTCTCGTGAAGTTTATCTTTCTCCCCAGGAGACCTAATAGCTCTAGAAAAGTCTGGTTTTCATATATAAAAATGTAGTGACCATGCAGCTACTGCTGAACTGGTAAGACTACAACTAACATCGTCAGAGATCTTAGAAGAAGAAAACATGGCGGGAAATATAAGCCAAATGACCTCTGGATCAACTGACTGAGACTCTATCAATGACTGCGACTTGCCATCTACCTAGACAAGTACCGTAGGCTCCAGTGGTGGTCTTATGACTTTGTTTGGGGGTGAGCAGTGGTTGCATGTGGGTCTTCAGCTGTCATGCGGGACAGTATGACGTCCTTAGTTACTGCACAGGGAAGCATTAGCTTTTGGCTTTCAGACCCTGAAGCTTTGGGATATTTTCCTGTGGAGGAACTTGGGAAAATTGACCTACTTTGATAAGGCAGAGTGGAGCAGTCAACTCAACAGTATCCAGTTTGGGCAGGGTCCTGGTGGCCAGGGAGGGGAAGCCATGAAGTTGTTCTTTGCTCAGTGGTTAGCATTATCACAATCCAGTGGAGTTAGCTGTGTCCCGCTGTCTTCTTTGGGGACCTTAGGGTTGCTTCTACGAGCTGGCATTTCTATCTATCATGGGAAGCCTTTTCAGTAGATATTTCACATGTCATATTCAGCAGATATCTGAAGTGTTTGAGGACCATTATCTGTTAAGTATATTTGATTTTAAGTAATTTTTGTTGTAGTTACTTGCTTTAGGTTTGACCTTGAAAACACATGTATTTAGCAATGGTTTGAGCATATTAAAGAATCTGGTCAGTTATAAGGTGACTGACTTTTAACTTACATGTCTTAGTCATCTTAAACAATTTATAATAAGTTAGTAGCTTTTATAAGATTAACATTTGTAGCCCGGCAGTGGTGGCGCACGCCTTTAATCTCAGCACTTGGGAGGCAAAGACAGGTGGATTTCTAAATTCAAGTCCAGCCTGGTCTACAGAATAAGTTCCAGGACAGCCAGAGGTACACAGAGAAACCCTGTCTCCAAAAAAAAAAAAGCAAAAAAAAAAAAAAAAAAAAAAAACCAACCAAACAAAAAAAAAAACAAAAGAAAAAAAACAAAAAACAAAAACAAACAAAAAAAACCTCAAAAGATTAAGATTTGTATTTTTATCTCTGTTAAATTTAGCATTTAAAAATCACAATTTTGGGGGCTGGAGAGATAGCTCAGCGGTTAAGAGCACTGACTGCTCTTCCGAAGGTCCTGAGTTCAATTCCCAGTAACCACATGGTGGCTCACAACCATCTGTAATGAGATCTGACCCTCTCCTGGGGTGTCTGAAGACAGCTACAATGTACTTACATATAATAAATAAATAAGTCTTAAAAAAATCACAATTTTTGAACTGAAGCTCTTTCAGTATCAAAATAAAACTTTAAATCATAAATACAGTTCACCTGGAAACAGACAACCTTGTTTTCCTGGCGCTTCCACAGTACATCGTCGCAGAGCTTCAAGGATTGCTGTATGACTCAGTTTATCAAAATCCAGCAAAGTTCAACAAAGTTAGCAAAGACAAGGAGGCTAGACATGCATTATTCAACCAGTCTCTGTTAGCCTGAATAGACCTTTGGTAAGGAGAGACATTCTATGGACTCTTTGCCAGATTGCTCGGTTTATTGTCTTGCTACATAAGTTAGGGATGTCTCAGTTATATTGTCAGTCAGCATAAAAACTAAGCAAAGTGACCTAGGCTGAATTCTTTTTTCTTTTCTTTCTTTTTTATTGGGATAATTTGTGAGTGTGAGTGTGTGTGTGTGTGTGTGTGTGCGCGCGCGCGCGCACTGTGTAAAGGTTATCTTTGTATTCTTCAAATATTGGTTTCTGTTCTGGCAGAGAGTTGAGCCCTGGCCTGATTTTGGTATCATTATTTTACAGATACCTTCTTCACTCTCTGATTGGCTTAATAAAGAGTTGGGGCCAGTAGCTGAGGCAGGAGAGGAAAGGCAGGACTTCCTGGCAGAGACAGATAGGAACTGTAGGAAGAATTAGGTGCTGAAAAATTCTACCAGCGTGGCGGTTGTAGAAACAGGTGCTGCGACTGAGTGAGAGGTTGATGGGCTGCATGGCAGACATGGACGAGAATAAATGAAAATGGGTTCATTAAGTTAAGAAGAGCTAGCTGGAAGGTAGCCTTGCCTTCAGTGCTTACACTTTCATAAGGAATAACAAGTCCCTATGTCATTATTCAGGAGCTGGAAGGTCAGAGACAGTCTAGCTATACATATTTATGTATTTAATTAATTAATTAATTAATTAATAATTAATTTATGTTTACAGCTTCTGTCCTTGTTAGGGTTTCTATTGCTGAGACAAAATATCATGACCAAAAGCAAGTTGGGGAGGAAAGGGTTTATTCCGTTTATGCTTTCTCATTGCACCGAAGTCAGGACAGGAACTCAAAGAGCCAGGAGGCAGGGGCTGATACAGGAGCTGATGCAGAGGCCATGGAGGAGTGCTGCTTCCTGACTTGCTCCTTGTAGCTTGCTCAGTCTGCTCTCTTATAAAACCCAGGACTACCTACCAGCCCAGGGATAGCTCCACCCACAGTGGACAGAGTCCTCCCTCATTGATCACTAATTGAGAAAATGACTTACAGCTGCATCTCATGGAGGCATTCCCTCAATTACAGCCCCCTCTGATGACTCAAGCTTGTGTCAAGTTGACACACAACATCCAGTACAGCTTCTCTTCACTCTCTTCCCTACTTTGTTCTGCATCTGGCAGGGTTTTCCGTCTTCATCCTTTTAAATGGATATCTCAGGCCAAGTCCTCTGGGTCCTGTGTTGGGATGTTCTATTATCTCAGGGATATATCTGACTATAGCCCTCTATTTAAAGTGAAAACTAGATTTGGCAAAAGTATTAGAAGAATATATATCTCAAACCACTAATGTTTGCAGACTCAATTAATTTTGAGAACATTCAAGGACAAACATTTGGTTTAATCCATGAGATTATTCTGAGATAAAGCTGATATCCAGAAACCTGTTATTTGGCCTTTTTTTTTTTTAATAAAAAAATGTATTTATTTGGTTTTTCAACACAGGGTTTCTCTGCGTAGCCCTGGCTGCCCTAGAATTCACTCTGTAGTCCAGCGATTCACCACTTCTGCCTCCTGAGTGCTGAGAATAAAGGGTTTTGTTGTTGTTTATTTATTTTTGTTTGCTTGTGTGCCACCACTGCCCAGCTTAGCCATTTTTCAAAAGAGAAAAGAGCTTTTCCTGATTGAGGAATACAAGTCATTATATTTTTAACCATCATAACCTTTTCAGTGTTGTTTTCCAATTTCTTTTTTTGTTGCTCAGGCATTATATCAAATAACATTACAAAGATAAAAGAGAGAATTGCCTATAGTCTCTATCGGTGATGCTTTCTATTTGTAATTTTTCTCTGCATATAAATGCATGTAAGTACAGCTTTAATATCTTAGTTATCAAACATGTTGTTTTTAAATTCTAGTTTTTTATAAACCTTGCTTTTATGGTTTTTGTCCTCATCTGTTGCTGTTTTAGGACAAAAATCATTATATAAGAGTCCATCTCAGCTGGGCGATGGTGGCGCACGCCTTTAATCCCAGCATTTGGGAAGCAGAGGCAGGTGGATTTCTGAGGCCAGCCTGGTCTACAGAGTGAGTTCCAGGACAGCCAGGGCTACTCAAAGAAACCCTGTCTCGAAGGGGGAAAAAAAAAAAGAGTCCATCTCAGTTCAAAATAGCTTGAAGACCCTCTGGTTTTTTAAAAAATTCATTTCTTTTTTTCCCTTGCTTGTTTTTGTTTGTTTGAGACAGGGTCTCTCTGTGTAGTCCTAGCTGTTCTAGAACCCACTCTGTAGACCAGGCTGGCCTTGAACTCATAAAGACAGCAAAAAAAAAAATGAAAGCCAAATACACAGAACACAGACAGTTCAATGCAGTCAGAAGAGACCAGGCAAAAACAAAATATGTGCTGGCCACTTTCATTCTACATTTAACTAGGGCTGACTGATTTCCATCTCTGCTCCCTGTACAATGAGGTCCAGAGGCGTCCCTGTGGCTTCTTCCGAGGGTCTATAAAGTGGGGGATTTCAGACACAGAATAAGACATGGTGGGCAGTGCAGTGTCTCACTAGTGACCTGGACAGGCGCTCACATGTCTCATCAGATCCCTCACTGACCCCGGTGTGATCCCAACAAAACCAGAACCAGATAGCCTAGGAATAAAACAATGGCTTACTGGTGGAGCCCTCCTCAGACAGGCACCTGCTGGTTTTCTTTGAATGGAGCCTGCTTGCTCCAGCAGTCCACCAAACTGAAAGCACAACCCAGGGCCTTGGAATGTTTCAAAGTGTGCACCCCCTAGGAAATGGTGCTGCGGTGCCAGAACCTGCAGGGAAGGATCCAGCTTCAGGATTTGGGTTGGAGTCTTTATCTCACTGGGGCCTCCAAATGGTAATTCCACCAACCGTGAATTATTGCCAAACCAAAGCAAACTTTATTCTGTGCAAGGCACAGCCAGTCTGATGACTGACTCTCCTAAGGTTGGATTCAAGAAATCAGCCCCAAGCCAATTTCTAAGCCTCTTTTATAGGGCAAAACCACAGGGTGTTTTTTAAAGAGAGACCTAAATGAACTAGAATATCAAAATGGCCCCTGGTTACAAAATGGAGTCAGCTGGTTTCTCAGTGCAGCTGTCTATAGAGTGCATGCACACCACATGCATGCAGTGCCTCTCGAGGCCAGAAGAGGACTCGGATCTTCTGGAACAGTAATTGCAGGTGATTGTGGGTGCTGGGAACTAAACAAGGTCCTGGGACAGAGCAGTGAACGGTCCTAACCTCTGAGCCATCTCTCCAGCCCTAACCACACTTTTTAAAAGAATGACAAATTGCACTCTTTAAGTAGACTGGGAAATGTGGGCACACTGCCTCTCTTCGTGATACGATATGAACATATTTTCATATTTCCTAACGGTATCACTTAATATACCTTTGAGTTGTTTTGCTAGAGGCCCCAAACATGGCAATATCTTCTTAGAAAGCCTTTATTTGGACTTTTCTCGATAAAAAAAATAAATAAATATGTTCTAAGCCAGAAGACAACTTACACCTTCCAGAACAGAATTCCATCCTATGACCAGAACTTACCTTTTCCTTCCAATAACATTTTTTCATAATGAGCATATTCTCTAAGAAAAAGCTATAAAGTTTTGATCTTTTTCTTAAGTCAGAAGACAGTAGATGAGCAGTTTTTCACCCTTGTGGGTTGCCACTCATTTAGGGTTCTGATGACCCTTTCACAGGGGACACATCAGATATCCTGTATATCATACATTGTAACTTCTAACAGTAACAAAATTAGAGTAATGAAATGGTAACAAAATAATGTTGTGGTTGGGGAGTCCCCATAGCATGAGGGGCATAAAGGGGTGTAGCATTAGGAAGCTTGAGAACTACTACAGTAGATAGTCACTGTGCTAGGCTTCATTTCATGCCAAAGATTTTCCCCATAAATTCCTTGGATTTCTTTTCTCTCCTTCAAAAAAAGATCAATAAATTCCATGAGCTACATGCAGCTGGACTAGAAACTACAAGAAACAGGTATATTCCCAGACTTCCCATTAAATCCCCTTTGCACTCACGCTAGTCTGAGCTGGGTTTCTGCCACTTGTAACCAAAACAAGTCTTAATGAAAAGAAGAAGAAAAGATGGAATGAAAAAGAAGGAACACAAGCAGGAAGTTGGAAAAGGCTAACGAGCAGCTGCGAGTTCAGTCAGTTCAATGGAATGATTGCTGAAGCAGCCTGGCATAGAAGGAATATATGTATTTATTAGTAGATACATATTTATTAGTAAACAAATTGAGTGTTTAGTAGAAGGCCTGAACATGTTGTTGTACATCTTTAATCCCAGTACTCTAGAGCCAGTGGCAGGTGGATTCCTATGAATTCAAGACCAGACTCGTCTATATTCTGAGTTCCAGGCCCACCAAGGCAACACAGTGAGACCCTATCTCCAAGAAACAAACACACACACAAACACAAACCCAAAATGTTTGGGTGAGTGTTGTGAAAAGTATGAAAGATATAAAAATAAGTTTTTTATGACCCCTAGCAGATTGAGCAGAACTAAGAATGAAGGTCAGCCGGTTCAGAGCTCTGGGTTCCAGGAACTTGGCTTAACTCAGAGCTTCAGGGCTCTGGTTCCTGAGACCAGCCCCTCCTGGCTGAACTACAATGAGGGTGGAACTAGGAATGAAGGTCAACTGGTTCAGGAGGCTCTCCACCCGGCCGACCGGTAGATGAAGATTAGATTCCTACAATGAATATGTTCCCCTCCCTAACTGACTGAATACCTTGGGTTGGAATTCCCCCTCACTTCCCCTAGTTTGGTTTTTCCCTTTAAATACCCCTTGTTCCTTGTGCTCTGGGTCGAACTCCTCTGGCCTGCTAGGCTATGTGTTCAACCCCAGATCTGGCTTCTCCTGAATAAACCTCATGCTGTTGCATCAAGATCGGTCTCTCGTGAGTTATTGGGTGATGGCGTCATCCCCAGACTTGAGTGAGGGTCTCCCCAGCTCTGGGGGTCTTTCAGTTGAATAAAACAAGTTGCACTTTTTAATTTTGTTCTCTGGTTTCCTCCATTGGTGGTTAAGTTTTGCTTCTCAAATTGTAAGAGGAAGAAAACTCAGTGAGGTGAGTCCATGAGAGGTGGCATAGATGACTAGAGAGTGTAACAGGCAAAGAGTGATGAAAGGAAAGGGTGAGCCATACCACCATGGCTGACAGAGGCCTGGCTTGGGAGTCCCCAGGTGGCTCTGCCACCAGTGTCCTGCTGCTTAGGCGAACCATCCTCACTGTTGAGAATCCTACACTCGAGAAATAAAAGTAGGCTGGGAAATGTGTGCGCACTGTCTCTCTTCATGACACAATATGAACATTATTCTGGTACATTCTCTAAGTCTAGCAGAAAGGGAAAGGCAACAAGAACACTGGATCATCACTGTTGCATTCACAACTGTCCAGAAAGTGGCTCAGTTTCTCAAGAGGTCTGGCTCAGAGGGCAGTCCGCCCAGCCTCAAGTCTTCCTGCAGGAGGCAGACACTGGGAATCGAGCCCAAGTCCTCTGCAACAAGAGCAAGTGGACCTCCAAGACGTCTCTCCAACCCAGAGCTTTCTCACTTTTATTTCATGTGGATGCAGGTATGCTCATCATGTGGGCTCAGGGGCCCACAGAGGCCAGAAAGGGGTATCGGGTTCCACGGAGCTGGAGTTACAAAGGGTTATGAGCCACTGTATGGGTGTTGGGGACTGAACCCCTGCAAGAGCAGACAGTACTTTTGGTCTCTGAGCCATCCCCCAGACCTACCTTGCTTCATTTCTGCCAAAATGATCAGTGGGGAGCTTGCCAGTTCTGAGTTCCAACGATCCAGGGCGCCCCCCCCCCCCACAGAGTAGGTATTTAATAAATTTACATTAAAAAGAATAAATCAACAAGTACATGGACACTTCCACTGATGTGTGGTCCAGGATGCTACAGACCACAGGGATGGAACATGCTCCTTACAAGACAGCATCCCAGGGATAGGAACGCCATCCTCTCGGCGGGAACAGCCTTCCCACTACAGAGGCTCCCTGGAAGAGTGTACTGGCTGGTTTTGTGTGTCAACTTGACACAGGCTGGAGTTATCACAAAGAAGTGAACTTCAGTTGGAGAAATGCCTCCATGAGATCCAGCTGTGGGGCATTTTCTCAATTAGTGGTCAAAGGAGTGGTGCCATTTCTGGGCTGGAAGTCTTGAGTTCTATAAGAGAGCGGGCTGAGCAAGCCAGGAGAAGCAAGCCAACAAGGAACATCTCTCCATGGCCTCTGCGTCAGCTCCTGCTTCCTGACCTGCTTGAGTTCCAGTCCTGACTTCCTCTGGTGATCAACAGCCATGTGGAAGTAAGCTGAATAAACCCTTTCCTCCCCAACTTGCTTCTTGGTCATGATGTTTGTGCAGGAATAGAAACCCTGACTAAGACAAAGAGTCAGAATGGATCACACAGGCATTTCCTCAGATAAGGCACACAGGAGGGTGCATTATTTGTCCATGATTTCTGAGAGCTTGGAGTCTGAGGAGAAACCCGTGTAGAATATTAAGAATCACAAAAATCGCTAACTAAACCAATCTTAAGTTAATGGAGGGAGAAGTCTGATTATAATTAGAGTTCAAAGAAAGGAGTGGAGTGGGGCTGAAATCATCCAGTAAGCTGCACTGAGGAAACAGCTTGACCTTGGCGAAGAACAAGTGTTTGTGATTGTGTGCATCTGTGCACACGTGTGTGTGTGTGTGTGCATGTGTACATGTGTGTGCAAGCACGTGTATATATGCATGTGTGAGTGTGTGTCTGTGCGTGTGTATGTCTGTGTGAGCACATGTGTCAATGTGCACATGTGTGAGTGTGTGTGTGTGAGTGCGTGTGTGTGTGTGTGTGTGTGTATGCGAGTGTGGGTCTGTGTGTGAGTGTGTATGTGAGTATATGCATGTGTATGTGTGTATGAGTGTGTGTGTATGTGGCTTCTGTTAGCTTCCCAGGGCCTGCATCATCCCAGGGCTGTTGCCCAGATGCATGCCCAGTCCTATTTCCAATCCCTCCCCTCAGCCGCATGGCTGGCAGATTTTCCATCAGCAGTAGAGGAGAGAAGGGCCCACAAAGAGCAGCACCATTTGATGGGGTCAGTGGGCTCTACTCTGAGATGGTTAGTGCTGCCAGGCCACATCTGAGATGTGCATTTGCTGCCGCAGGCGTTCCTTCAGGAGAATCAGCTCGGGAGCTCACATCCTAAGTGAAGCCATCTTGATCACAAAGGAAGAAACGACAACACCACGTCATTTAACTGCTGGACCTTCCAACGGAACACATTAGCGTGCTCTGCCCGTAACGCTGAGGTTTTAGCTGAGTGGCGGCGTGTCCGTGACAGCAAGTACATAGGCAATGTGTGGGATTACTGAGGAGGAACGGTGAATTAAGCCAGTTCTGGACATCATGTTGATGTTTTTTCTAACTGGCTGCTTTAACCTGGCATTTTTCAACAGTTAGAACTAGCCAATGCTCATTTAGCAGAGACTCAGCGATGGGACTCAGGAGTCTGACATAGGATGCTAGTTTTAAGTACAACGCCACATGACACCCGGCACTCGCTGAAGCACTTGGTGCGGCCGCGAGAGGTTCCTTAGTGCAGGGAGGCACATCCCTCTTTCCACCGTGCAGATGTGCTTCACATGGCAGCGGAAGGACTCACTCAAAAACCTAAACGTCCTTTTACAGAGACATCCCGCAGCATAGTGCGTATTCTTGAGCAATGACATTTTGTCGTCTTCCCTCAAACAACCGCTACTCACTGATCAAATATATGGCACAAAAGACAAAGACGAAGCCTCTGAGCTGGAAGACATTACTGTGTAGCCAGGAGATGACCGGATAATCACAATGAGAATGATTCTGGATAGCAACGAGAGGGTGTACGTCAGGAGCCGAGTCTCAACACTCAGGAGGCAGAGGCAGACAGAGGATGTGTGTGTGTGTG
>JADRCD010236270.1:10575-28401 GCA_019843815.1 Montemys delectorum | reverse complement strand
CAATGTCTAAAAATTGTTCTTATTTTGGGCTTGTACCACAGTAAGAGCCAAGATTTTAAACTCTACTAAATACAAAACAAACAAAAAGACTTTATATATTTATGTTCATTTAGGAAAATACCAGTAGTGATGTATTATTTTGACATATACAGTTAATATGTTTGGAGTTATTTAAAATTTATATTGAGAAAAATGTATTTTCACTATTGCTGTAGACGAGCATCTACATAAGACTGTTAAATTGATTGTTGTTTTATATCAAACAACTTTTATAATACTTATTTGTATTGTTATAAATTTTAAGGATAATGACAAAAAAGATATTGTAGGTATTGAAGGGGGGTCTCTGGGAGGAGTTGGGGGTACAAAAGGGAAACAAGAATGTGATCTAATTCTATTTACTTAAAATATGTTTTTAAATGTTAACAAATGCAGATAAATTGAAATCATGTAACTTTTCTCATCATAATGCAATAAAAGTTTTTAAAAAAAGAACATTTATAGAAATAGGCTGGAGAAAATACAAAGAGGACAGTATACAAAGGGAGCTGGCTATGCAGGAAGTTCTGGCATTCAATTTTTATAACTTTCATAAGGAAATATTCTAATATGTTAATACTATCTCCAACATAATTCTTTAGTAACCCAATATAAATTGCTAAGACCATTCAACAAGAAGTTTGCTGCTGCACCTGAATTTCACTAACATATAGCTGTATTCTTCTTGTGACTTTTTGTATATTCTTAGTGACAATTTTATGAGAGTCGTGGTAATATTGAATAACTAAATAAATATTTGACTCCCATTAAGAAAAGTTGGTGCTTTGGTAAAACATTGTTTTTTAGCTGTGTAAACTTGAAGGTATGGTTTAATTTGGTCAAGTTTTAATTTTAATTTTCCCATCTCAAACAATGGCATTTAATTGTATACAACTAAGAAATAGAGAAAATGATGCATAGCAAGCTAAATGCACACTATGGTACCATATACATAGTGAATATCAATCATTGTCGCTAATATTAAACACAATACTGTTTTTTTCAGTTCCACATATAATGTTGCAAGTATGCTCAATCTGACATTTCTTGTTGCTTACATTTATAAATTCTGGACCAGGTAATCAAGGATTAATTTAAAATGAGTATATTGACTATCAATTAGTTTTTAAAATTAAAATGCAAACAGATACTCTGCAGAAGAACATCTGAGTTATCTGTTCTGTGGATGAATATGAATACATCACCTTTGTTTCTCTCCATCAGTACCGTCTGTCTTCAGAAAAGGCTTTAAACCTACAAAAGAGTCCTTAAAAAATGTCCAGGATATAATCACAAGTTATTTAAATTTCATTTTTCAAAAAAATAGAAAAGCCTCAATTTGTATATAAAAAAACCCCTGTCTAGTTCTTATAAAGAGATACAGAAATTATTTGGCATTAATACAGTTATTTTATTTGTAAGATTAGCTTAAAATTAAGAACTTTCTACATGGTATTTCAATTCTGTAACTTTATTTTTCAAATATTGGAAAAGTGAGGTGAGGCAACCTAAAGACATGAATGAAAATCTGAAAAGATACTACAAATAAATAAACTTTATCCTGCAATCCTAGACCTTGGATGAAGGGAGAATCAGGGTTTGAAGCCAGCCTCCTGGAACACAAAATAAGGGATGTGGATGCAGCTCAGTAGTACAACAGTTATATCACATGCACTCCTCACTGCGGCTTCTGTACATGCGTGGTGTACAGTCATACAGGCAAACAAAACATCCATACACATAAAAATAAATAAATATTTTAAAAGATTTTGTATGTT
Organism: Montemys delectorum; assembly: GCA_019843815.1. Classification (NCBI taxonomy): domain Eukaryota; kingdom Metazoa; phylum Chordata; class Mammalia; order Rodentia; family Muridae; genus Montemys; species Montemys delectorum. The sequence goes on along the minus strand of JADRCD010236270.1, from coordinate 26,584 downwards.
TAAATGTTTTAAATGAGCAAAAACTTAGGAATCTGTTAAGAAATAACAAAGACAGAGAAGCAAACAATGAAAAAGACCATTAGAAACAAATAACAAAAAGGAAGTTCTAATTCCAAATGTGTCAATAATTAGAGTAAGTAAAAATCAAGCAAGCATATTAGGTCTTTTGTTTTAGGCCCATATATGCTACAGAAAACATATGTAAAGAAATATTAGCTGAAAAGACCCCCAATTGGGGGAAAGCTTAACCTAAAAATTTGTTAAGTTAAACAAAAACACAAAAGCACCAACACACGTGTGAAAGGTTGAAGAGGGACATGCTTAAAGTACATCATAATTATAGACAAAGGTAGGGGAAGACACCTAAATTCAACCTATAGGCTCCAAACCAATTCACATGCATGCATGTACCTGCACACACACATGTGCACATGCATGTACATACACATGCACACACTCATACACACATGGACATACATATATGCACACACATAAACACATACCATACCCCAAAACTAATAATTAAATTAAATTAAATTAAATTCAGTTTAAAAAAACCCTAAGAAACCAAAGGGAGAAAAGAGAAAGAGACAGAGAAACCAAGAATGAAAAGAATTTTCAGAACCAAAGAAGAAAAATGGCAGCTATGATCCTAAACGTATTAATAATTACATTAAATAAAATCAAGCAACCATAGAAATCAGTAATCTTCAATATGGATTAGAAATGAAATGATCTGATTCTATGCTGTATGCAAGAAACTCATTTCAAAATACGGTATAGGAAGGCTAAAATTAGTAGAACAGAAATACAGGTAACATCAAAAACTATTCAAAAAATCAAAGTAAAATGGTTGTGCTGATGTCAGACAATATAGATAACAAGACAGAGAAAAATACTTTGTAACTCATTAATATTTCATGGAGTCAGTATTGAAGCAACAGAAAGGTTTTAAAAAGTCAGACATCAGTAGACCGACTACCATCATTCTCCAGGAATAAAAAGGCAAAATTCTCATCAGCATAGACACAAACCAAATCACTCAAGAAATGAGCAACAGTGAGCCAGAATGAAGTGGATGAATTGCCTAGAATCTAAGTCGGGGAATGTTAGTATTTCAAAATGTGTATGAGTGTAATCTTTCTCATAAACAGATGAGCAGGAAAAGGCACATCATGAAATCATTTAATCCACAAATAAGCTTTTGACAAAATTCAAAATCAGTAGATGCTTGAAAAAACATAGATACAAGTAACTCAGAGATGAAGGAACATTTTTAAGCTCATAACTTACGAAAAGATAGCTAGTGCCTCACATACATTGAAAACCTGAATAATTTTCCTGATTATTTCCTGATATCCTTGGCAACAGGACAAGGATATCAACTCTCACCATTGATATTCACCACACAGGAAATAAATACAATACTGGATTGATAGTCACCACGCAGGAACCGCAGTACTGGAGAGATGATACAATAAACACAAATTAGCAGATTGAACAGGAAGAACTAAAATATTTCTTCTGCATGGAATATTCTAGTTTGCTTTCTGTTGCTATGAGAAAATACTCACCCAAAGCAACTTTGACAGAAAGGGATTGATTGACTGTATGTCCTAATCACAGTCCATCACTGAGAAAAGTCAAGACGTCAACCCAAGTATGAATGGAGGCAGAAATCAGAGAGCAAAGCAGCATACTGGCTTGCTTGGTCTGTTTTTTCTGCAGCCCAGGATCTCTTGCCCCCTAGGGGGAGGATCTTCCCACATCAACAAAATATTCTCACAGACTTGCCACAGACGATTGTAATAGAGTCATTTTCTCAATTGAAATTCCCTCTTCCAAGACCTATTTTATGTCAAGTTAATAATAATAATAATAATAATAATAATAATAATAATAATAAAGTAACCAGCTCAATGAGCAACATGGTTGAAAACTTTAGAACCAATTAGTGAGTTGAGCAAGGTTACAAGATGCAAAGAAAACACAGGTCAACTATATTTTTATGTAATAGCAGCTGGAAAATAAACAACTGAATCCCAAAATTTGAAAATAAGACAATTTAAAATACACCTTACAAAACTAAGAAACTATTGGATATAGTATATATATATATATTATATGTATATATCCAGAGCATATAGTAAAACACTTGCACACCAAAAACTAAAATTAGTAATTGCTAAAGATGACCAAAATGGATTTTTGCCAGACAGTGATGGCACACACCTTTAAACCCTGCACTTGGGAGGCAGAAGCAGGTTGTTCTCCAGTTTCAGGCCAGCCTGGTCTACAGAGTGAATTCCAAGACCACCAAGGCTATACAGAGAAACCCTGTCTCAAACAAACAAACAAAAAAAGAGTGTCCAAAGTAAAATGAAGAGCCATATAGCCATTATTCTATTTTAAAATGGTATAAAATGTTTACATTAAGACTATATCAAAATGTGGAGCAGAGACTAAAGGAAAGGCTATCCAGAGACTGCCCCACCTGGGAATCCATCACATACACAGTTATCAAACCCAGACTCTATTGTGGATGCCAACAAGACCTTGCTGACAGAAGCCTGATATAGCTGCCTCCTGAGAGGCTCTGCCAGTGCCTGACTAATACAGATGTGGATGATCAGTCCTGTGGGGACTGAGCACAGGATCCTCAATGGAGAAGCTAGAGAAAGGACTGAAGGAGCTGAAGGAGTTTGCAGCCCCATAGGAGCAACAACAATATCACTCAACCAGACTGTCCCAAGCTCCCAGAAACTAAACCACCAACCAAAGAGTACACATGGAGGGACACATGGCTCCAGCTGCATATGTAAGAGGATGGCCTTGTCGGGCTTCTATGGGCAGAGGTCCTGTGAAGGCTCAATGCCTCAGAGGAGGAGAATGCTAGAGTGGTGAGGAGAGAGTGGGTAGGTGTGGGGGGGAACACTCTCATAGAAGCAGGGGGTAGTGAGGACTGGATAGGGTATTTTTGGAGGGGAAACCAGGAAAGGGTATAACACTTGAAATGTAAATAAAGAAAATGTCGAGGAAAAGAAAAAAGAAAAGAAAAGAAAAGAAAAGAAAAGAAAAGAAAAGAAAAAGAAAAGAAAAGACTATATCAAGTGTTATGAGTGTACCACAACTGGAATGCTCATATATTGCCAATTGGTATGCAAGATGCAAAGCCCTTCTCAAAAATAGCTTGGTAGCTTCTTGGAAAGAAAATATATGTACCATGTGATTCAACTGCTTCAGTCTTAGTTATTCACCTGTTTACAAAAGCCTTTGTTTCTATGTGTAGCCCTCTGTATCCAGCAGGATTTCTAGAGAAACACAGCCAATAGAATTAGTACATCTTATACAAAGCCATTTTTATCAGAGGCTGAGAACTCCAATCAAAGCTGCCTGGATAGCAGGGAGGCTGAACACCCAGTGGCTGCTCAGTTCTTGACGCTGGATGCTGCAGCAGTTCCAGACTACTGAGAAGGCCTTGAAGAGGACCAGTGTTATGTGGTCCAGCCTGGAAGGCTGAAGATGCCCAAGTTTTGTGTTAGCAGAGAATCATAGCAGCACAGAGACAGAGATGCTTTGGAAGAAGAGCGGGGAGGCACAAAACACACTTTTCTCGAATCTCTTTCTATCTGGACTAAACTTTGGAAGGAGTCACCGAGTGTGTAGGCGAGTCTCTCCCACTTAGTTAATCCTTTCTGAAAACATGTCCACTGGCACACCCAGAGGTATGTCACCTATATTGCTTCTAAATCCCATCAAGTTGACAGTTAAGGACAACGACCACATCCTCCAAACTGGAACAATGCACTTTAGTAATAACTGATTAAACAATCTGTGCATCCATAAATTAATTTTTTTAAAAAATGGATGCAAACTTAATACCTGTATCAATTTGAATCGATTTCCAAAAACACTGGTTGAATTAATTCAGCCACTCTCAGAGTTCCATATTACATAATCCGACTTTTATTATAGTCTCACAAACACAAACCTATAGTTGCAGAAGAGCGGATAAAGGGACATCAGGAGAAAGGTTTGGAGTTTTTCCTATATCTGGATGGTGTCAGTAACTCCATGAATTGAGAGAAGTTTCAAATCCTTAGACTGTACACTGTCACTTTTTTTTTTCTGCACGTTAGTCATAAACAAAGTAACACAATGGGATGAATGGAGCACCTTAACTTTCTTTATTACTTTTATTTGTTAATCAGTTTGAGGGGACACGGGACTACCATAGCATGCAAGAGTGTGGAAGTCAAGGGATGCCTTGGAGAAGCTGTTTCTCTCCTTCCATCCTGCAGGCCCTCAGGATGTCAGGCTTGGCAAAGACCTCCACCAGACTGAGCCGCCTCACTACCCAGAAGCTTCTGTCACTAGTGTGGCTGTTGTTATTGTCTGAAGATGCTTTCAGCCTCAAAAAATAGGAAATTACAGTGACATTCAGGTAATTAAATAGAAGCTTTTCCTGAATAAGAAGTCCAAAAATCAGCAGCTTTCCTGTAAGGTTGGTTCCTCAGTAATATTATCAAGGACAGGGCACAATGTATATTGTATTTTTATTTCCTTATTTGTACCCTGTCAGCTCACCTTCCTAAAAGCCTTGTTGCCTCCTACTCAAACTGAGCCCCACCTCAATCAGTAAGATCTGGAAGATGAAGGCTAAAAGTGAAGCCTACCCTGCCCTTACCATTAGGACCATCTGGAGATCACCCATGACAGGAGACTGCTTTTTATATTCCACTGGCACAAGCTGGGTCATTCACCTAATGCTGAAAGGTAGAGAAACTAGCCTGAATAATTTAATGAATCAGAAAAAAAAAAAAAAAAAAACAAGGTTTGCAGAGCAGGACTAACTTCCTGAAATGATGCAAAGTGTACAAGAAACTGCGTGCTGCTGCCCTTCACAGGGATGGGCTAGGATGTCCCTTCCCTGCTGTTTTCCCTCAGACCTGGAATTTTGTTAAAGATGAACTCACTCTTAAAAGCTATTCATGTTCTTGAAAGAAAATCACTTCAAACCCTCATGTGAAGCATTGGAATAGTCCTCCTAGCTTACAAGACATAAATTGCACCCTGAGCAAGTAATACTAATATCACATTACAACGTTTAAAACTCTATGATCCCCCCCCAAAAAAAATGTGTCCCCAAATATAAATGCTGTTGAGTTATTACTTTGGAAAAAAGAAAGAGATACAAAAGCCTAATAGAAATCTCAATAGCCCAAATGTTCTCATTCTCAGTCTCTGTTGTTCTGATTTGTTTTGTAATTTGGCGCATTTTTTGCAATGATCTTAGATAGGAAATTGTCCTGAGGAGCACTTGTATGTCAGTGTCCTAAGGCCAGCATGGCGATCGAATGCTAATCATGTGAAAGAGTTAAGAAGAGGCAATAATGATGTCTGGTAGAATTCATATTGCCTTTTTTTTTATAAGTCTGCAAGTGTTTTGCTTAGCAGCTCTTCCTCACTCCTGATCTCAATTTCCTTTCTCTGTGTGAAAGTTCCCAAAGAGAGATGCAACATTTGGAACATCAGGCTGTCTGTCCTTTTTTATAGCCTTGCTGTTCTTAGTGTCTAGCACCTCCCTCAAGGTGTTTCCCTCGAGGGAAATGTTGTAGTTTCCCTCGAATGTTGTAAAACCTAATAAATAAATAAATAAATAAATAAATAAACAAACAAATAAATAAATAGTTTATATTAGTCCAACATGATGTAAAAACAAAAACAAAAAAAACCAAAAACCACAGTATCAGTGTCCATAGAAGTGTCTGCTACTGGACCAACATCTAGAGACTCAGAAGTACAAAAGGCATTTAAATTTTTCTTGAGGTTTACCTTTACAATATAGTTTAACCTAATATCACATTTTTAAATACTAAACTTCGCCAAGCAGAGTGCAGATGAATGGAAAACAATCTGTTAGCCTACATGCTGAGCCAGCTGTGCCAGGGCAGGTACAGCCTGACTCATTGTTAACTCACTTTCCTCTTGGGGGCTAACAGGAAACAGTTGGTCTCAGCAACTTCTATGCCCCCAACAGTTCTCTTCAGGCCATGACACTATGTTTTCTTAAGGCTGGTTACCTTTAAAGATAAGATAAATGTGGTTATAAAATTACCTCCTTGTCATGTAGAAAAGGGTTTTAAAACAGCAAAAACCCTGTTCTCATGACTCCCAGACCAACAACTGCAGATGTCTGGTTCTAGTAAGTGAATGAAGCCTATTATCTGCATACATGATCTGCGTGCATGTGCCCAAAAAGAGCAACTGTCCTGACAGGGCAACTCAGTGACTGGATTGATGCAGACAGTGTCATTCTGATAGGAAACTTTATTCAAGAAATATATTGGGCTGGTCAGATGGCTCAGCGGGTAAGAGCACTGACTCCTCTACCAAAGGTTCTGGGTTCAAATCCCAGCAACCACATGGTGGCTCACGACCACCCTTAATGAGATCTGACGCCCTCTTTTGGTGTGTCTGAAGACAGCTACAGTGTACTTAATTATAATACTAAATAAATCTTTAGGCCAGACAGAGCAGGGACTGAACAAGAGGAGCTCACCGGAGCAAGCAGAGTCCTAAAAATTCAATTCCCAACAACCACATGAAGGCTCACAACCACCTGTATATGAGCTACAGTGTACTCATATACATAAAAATAGAAAGAAAGGAAGAAAGGAAGGGAGAGAGAGAAAGAAATTTATTAAGTAAATGTGTAAAATCATTAGCAGCATTCTGTGACTTATAAGTCAAGTGTTTACTTAAATGTGTAATTCATTCAATTCTGAGATAAAATGTAGTTTCCAATACCTCTGAGCTTCACTCCTTTCACTCCTAGAAGACTAATTTAAGTACTGCACTCGTAATAAAATAGCATCTGCAGTACGCATTTCCCACATCCATGACCTCTCTCTTATCTGCAGCTATATTCACCAAGTGTACTTTTAGCCTTTCTGTCTCAAAAAGACATGAAGCTTTATTACTATAGAAGACAAAGAAACATTGCTTTGGGTCTGGTTAGATAACCCTGCTGTTAAATGTATTTTCTGTCAATCATAAAAAATCCGGCCTTGGTCTCCAAGACAAATATGGTGGAAGGTAAGAACAGACTCCCGTAAGTTATCCTCTGCCCTTGACATATGTGTATAAACACACGTAGATACAAACAGACAGAAACAGAAACACACACACACACATGCACACACACACACACACACACACACACACACACACACAATGTGATTCTTTTTAAATTTTTAAAAGAGCACCCTTTTATAATCTCCAGCCTTTACTGAAGTTTTATTTATGGGCTTATATGTCTAATATCAAATCTGATAAATCCCACTACTCAATTTTTCCTTTATAAACTTTACTACATTGTATTAGCTACATTGTTCTTGCTGGTTTTTTATTGTAAATTCTAGAATTAATGATGAACTATTTCTTACTATATCATAAAAAATAATTCACCATAAACAATATCGTCTGCTTGTAAGCAACCGACTCCCCAACCCCTGCATTTGGGCATACATGGCTCAAGCCACAGTCCAGCACCCACCAACTGTACAACAAATAGCTCTTTGAAGCTCCTGTCTTAATCTATCCTATAAAATTACCCCTTGTCATATAGAGGAGGGCAGCATATTAATCCAGTGGGTTTACAATGAATTTTCTCAGCTTTACATCAATAAGAAATAAAACTAGTTTCAAGATAACATCCTAAAGTGTTATTTATAATAAAGTGGACATTTCTCTAGATAAACATGATCGCACATTGGTTTTTTTTTTTCATTATTTTATTGGTTATTTTATTTATTTACATTTCAAATGTTATCCCCCACTCCTAGTTTCTCCTCCACAAGCCCCCATCCCCTTCTCCCTCCCCTCTGCTTCTATGAGGGTGCTCCCCAACCCGCCTACCCACTCCTACCTCTGTGACCTAGTGTTCCCCTATTCTAGGTCATCAAGGCTCTAGAGGACAAAGGGGCTTCACTCCAAGTGATGTCAGATAAGGCAATCCTCTGCTACATATGTAGCTGGAGCCATGGGTACCCCCTGTGTACTCTTTGGTTGGTGGTTTAGTCCCTGAAAGCTTTGTGGGGGTCTAGTTGGTTGGTATTGTTGTTATTCCTATGGGGTTGCAAACCCCTTCAACTCCTGCAGTCCTTGCCCTAACTTCTCCATTGGGATCCTCACACTCAGTCCAATGTTTTGCTTTGTACATCTGCATCTGTATTGGTTTGGCTCTGGCAGAGCCCCTCAAGGGACAGCTATACCAGTTTCCTGTCTGTAAGCACTTCTTGGCATCAGCAATAGTGTTTGGGTTTGGTGTCTCCAGATGTGATGGATCCCTAGGTGGGGCAGTCTCTAGATGGCCTTTCCCTCAGTTTCTGCTCCACTCTTTGTCCCTGCATTTCCTTTTGATGGAAGAATTCTGGATTAATATTTTTGAGGTGGGTAAGTGGCCCCATCCCCCAACTGGGGGCCTTGCCTTTCCACTGGATATGGTCTCTACAGGTTCTATTTCCCCTTTGCTGGGTATTTTGGCTAGTGCTCCCCCTTTTGGGTCCTGGGAACTTCTTGGGTTCCTGGCATCTGGCTTTCAAAACACAGTTGCAGATTCTCAGCACCTGAGCAAAAACAACCTTGAAAGTGCAACAGAGTCAAAACCTCCAAGAAGCAAACCTGAAGAAGCAGGAGGCAGCACACAGAAGAGAGCAATGCCCTCAACACTCATAGGAAGAATGCGGTGAAAAAGATCAAAAACATTCCTCTCCCCTCTAATTCTATTTATTCCTGTGTACTGGCCACAGACTATCCTACTAATTCTACTATTTACAAGCCATCAGCCCTCCCTGTACTTACCTTGATGACCTAAATTCCTGCTCCACCAGCTGATGAACAAGTCAAAAGTATATGTGCTTCCTGTTTCCATGTAAATGGAACTAGAATAAACCATTCTTTGTTTGTGAAATCTATGCTATAGTGTTAATGCCAATGCCTGTGGGACAGTAAGCCCTCACTGAACTGGTACAGGAAGATTTAGCAGGTAGTAAATTGGTGCAGTAGCTACATTAGTCATCATGACTACATATCTCTCTGGCCCATTGAAAATTTGCTCATACTATGAGATCTACTAGTCTCTGAGTTCAATCTCAAGCTCCATTACTTCCTGGAGATGTGACCATGAGAAAAACAAGTCATAACTGGAATTCAGTATCTTTCTCTGTAATTAAGGCATAAAAATAGTACCCACCTGGATGGATTCTTAGATTGTATAAATGTCTTGCTGCCCCTAAAGCTTGCAAATAGATGCAGTAATTTCAATTTCAATTTTTAATTTTATTGTTTACTTTCTGGTCTTTTCTTCTACAGTTAAATCCTTTAAGTACTACCATTATACATAAACCTTATAACAGCTTTGACAAAGAATGATTTTTAAAATGTATGTCCTATACATATATATGTATTACAAGATACATATATAATCACATGTAATGTTTACATATGTCTCTAAAGGTTGTTTTTATCTGAATTTTAGTTGACCAGTAAAGCTGAATTAAGGAAGCCTATTCAATCATCCCAAAGTCATACTGCACAACAGAACTCAGCTCTATGACCATCTTCCTCCCATATCCCTTTCCCATCACAGCGCACCACCCGGTACTAGGCAGCCTGGGTTAGCCAGACTGCCATGGCAGTATTTACAAAATAACTAAAATCCTGCTGTACATACATTTTTATGCTATTATGAATGCCTCAATGTGGAGTTAACATGTGCTGTTAACTAATAATTAGTCCATCAATAGCGACTGTTAGCCACACAGAGCAAAGTATGCTTCCACATTCAAGCAGGAAGACTAGAGAGCTGGAATACAAGTCAACTTCAAGATTAACTACAAGGGGAAAGAAGTTCACAGTGTGAATGAGGATATATGGAGAGGTCCAGCAGACTCAGGCCTGCTCAGTCTGGAGGGAAAGATGAATGAGAGCAATTTACAGAATTGTTGTGACAAGTTTAAGCCTCTGGGGCAGAATGTTATAGTTCTGAAAGATGCTAATGAAAAATCATGTTTTGTACTTGAAACCCTAGAGTTGGTTTGTGAGAGACACAGAAATATTCCAACTTGCAATGCATACTGTACCACAAACCTAGACTGCATCTGTAACAAGACAACTTAATGAGAAAATATTTGATTGCTGAGATGCCAACTCCTTCTGCATTTCCCTTTGTTATCACACCTGGATAAAAACTGGAAGGAAGGAATGGAAAGAACGGTTGCATGAAACGATTAATTATCCATATTTTAGATCCATATTGATTTAGTGCCCACTTTCAAGTACTGTTATAGAAACTGGTAGTATATCAGTTAACAATACTGATGAGAAATTTGTGCATTTGTGATAACTGTAGTCTATGTGTATAGAAATAAAGGAATAACTAGTTAAAATAAGGAACATGCAAGTTATTTGACTAGATATGTAGGTTAGTGGAAGAGGGATTTTTTTGTTGTTTCTGTTTTGTGGTTGTCTTTGGTTTTGGAGGGGATATGTGAGGCCCCAGCACAGGAAAAATATATAAGTAAAAGTATGCCAGCCATTAATAGTGATGACCAAAGAAGATAACACAGAAAGAAAAAGGTAAACAGAGGTTCACAGTATGAGATATAGTGGCCAGGAAAGGATTGAGGAACTAATATTTGAGCAACAGCTTAGTATACTTTGTAGCTTATAAAAATCTGGGATAGTTCAGGCATTGAGTACTAAGGAGAAAGAGGATACAGTTATGAGCCAGCAAACAAAGACAACTCAGAAAAGTCTTTACATCTCATGCAATAAATTTAGTGCTTATGATACTGGTGTGCTGGCTAGTGTTTTAATGACATGATACAAACTGGAGAGAGAGGCTTGGGAAGAGGGACTCTCAGTTGAGAAAGTGCCTCCATAAGATTTGCCTATGGCAAGATTTTAGTGCATTTTCTTAATTAGATATTGATATAGGAGGGTTCAATACGCTGTGGGAGATCCCATCCTTGAGCTGATAGTCTGGAGTGTGTAAGAAAGCAGGCTGAGGAAGACAGGAGGAGCAATTGAGTAAACATCACTCATCTATTGCCTCTGCATCAGTTCTTGCTTCCAGGCTCCTGCCTTGAGTTCCTGTCCTGACTTCTCTGGATAATGGACTGCAAGCTGTAAAATGAAGTCAACTCTTAGCACTACCACCCAAGTTGATTTTGGTCATGGTGTTTTTATGACAGCAATTGAAACCTAACTAGGACTCTGGAAGCCACCAAAACTTTTCCAAATCCAATTATGACACAGAATGAGTTAGAAAAAACATTCTCCCAATAGTAGTGATTAATCCTAAACAGCATGAGGCCCAGGGAGGAGAAACTTCCTGAATCTTAATGAAAGATAATGAGGACATGAACTTAAACCACTAGAAATGGAAAGAAGAAATAGGAGAGGAATAAACTGACTTAGATACAGTCAAATTACTTTTAAACAATGGGATGTGACTAGTGAAGGAGAGTCACAGTGACTCTGCAGACTTTTAGCTTTGCCATTTGCTAGGACATAGAACACTAGAGGAAGAGAAGAAGGCTTGAGAAGAAAGACATGTAGATGAGGATCCAAGTAAGTAGGAAGACAAAAGGACTCATAGCCAAAGGAGGAAGGTCTGCCCTGAATTTAGGCACAGAACTTATCATTATACACAGAGAGCAGAAAGTATTGCAGAGGATGAGAGCCCTGGGAGAGGTAAATAAGACTGTCTTCTCTTTCAACACACACGAGCTCAGTTACATAAAAGCCAACTAGCTGATACTGACCCAACATCTCTCACTTCCCCAATAGATTACGTTGTTTTGATATATTTCTAAATATTGCTATTTAGAAACCCTCTACCTATTCTTTTTACACAAAATCATATTTTCTGATATTTCATAATTAGAAAAAACGCACAACAAAATTTCCTGAACATTGTTACTTTTTTTTTCTTTTTGGTTTTTCGAGACAGGGTTTCTCTGTGTAGCCCTGGCTGCCCTGGAACTCACTCTGTAGACCAGGCTGGCCTCGAACTCAGAAATCTGCCTGCCACTGCCTCTGAAGTGCTGGGATTAAAGGTGTGCACTACCATTGCCCCACTATTGTTACATTTTTTAAATTGAGCTTGACTGTTTTCAGTTAAGATTAAATATTTGAATTTAGAAAAGTCTCGGGAAACTACTAAACCTTCCTCCAAAATCAGGGAGAATGACTACCAACAAAGTACCAGTAAGTAAACAAAGTTAAGACACTAAAGTCGTTAAGACCTACTCATCCTGAGTGTGAATTTATATTCTAACTAGCATCTCTCTCCTCTGGTCACAAGATTCCCCTTTTTTCTTTAAGGAAGATTTGAATAGTTTATGGAGACAACCTCAAAAAGACTGTTAATCAAAGAATCTTGTTTTCTTGTAATAAAAGATCCTTAATTAGCCAAGGAAATGCTTGCTACCCCTAACTGAATCTTATTCAAAAACCAAACAATAAAATAGATGAAACTAATTAATTTTATTGAAGTATCTTTCTACTTGCTGTCCTTAGAATTATCTCCATGGGAGATGGTTCCGAGAGTAAGGTGATTATCGTGTAAGCATGAGGATCCTCAGCACCCACATAAAATATTGGGCATGGGGGCATGTGCAGGTAATTCCAGATATGATGAAACAGAGACATGGCTATAACATGGCCAAGCCAGTCTAGTCAATAAGTTAGGTCCAGGTTTAGTGAGAGACCTTACCCAAAAAAAAGACATAGAGATCAAAGTTAGAAGGCACAATAAAACCACCCCAGAGCTAGCCTTCCTTCCATTTACCTATAAACCACCCCATCCAACTCTCAGGTCCAGAACTATATGGAGTCCAGCTCAGAGTCAATCCCCCATTGCCTTGCCCACCTGCCAGCCAACAACTCTGTACCTTGCTTGGCCCTTCTATCTCACAGAATTCAAGCCAGAATACCAGGTAAAAAGATATATGACTATCAGCTTCCCAAACTCTCTGCTCCAAGAATCTGATCAAGAACCCCAAGGCGGGCATAGGACTGAGAACAAAGTGTCATTCAGTTAATGCACAATCTGAAATGGCAAAGAAAGGTCCAATCACCCCTAAATGTACCACCTTACATGGCCTCAGTAGCAGAGGATGCGTCTAGTCTCTCAGCAACTTGATGTGCTGGGGAGGGGAATGTTACTATGCCAGGTTGACACACATAGGGGGAGGAAGAGAGAGGCTATCAAAAAAAGGGGAAGGTAGAATGGGGAGGACTTGTATGAGGGAGTACTGGGAGGAAAGAGAAGGCTAATATTGGACTGTAAAGTGAATAAGTTAATTTAAAAAAAAGAATACCAAAGAGATTATCTGACATGATCAAAATTGGCTCCAACCAAAGTAGCAAGAATGGTTCAAGGGTCAGAAACCACTTGATCACTTCATTATAGGCAGAAAGGTTTTAATAAAACCCAATGTCCCTTCATAGTAAAAATTCTAGAGAATCTGAGGATAAATGATACTATCTCAACAAAGGCAATTTATACCAACCTTACTGCCAACATCTTGCTCAATTGTCAGGATGTTCACTCTCTCTGTTTCTGTCCAGCATACTGTGTGAAATCTTAAGTAGAGCAATAAGACAACTGAAGGAGACAAACAGAATAAAACTAAAGAAGTAAGAAGCAAAAGTATCTTTAATTGCAGGTGATACAGGTAATAAATATATTCATCCAATTATCAGGATACATAAACAATACACAAAAAACAGTAGCCTTCCTATATACAAACAATAAATATATTGAGAAAAAATCAAGAAAATAATACCACTTACAAAAACATCAAAAATATAATGGAGGAACAAGACTTCAACTAGACACAAAACACTACCAACTAAAAACCTCAGTGCTAGTAAATGAGTTATTTCTTTTATAGTTGTAGACTTCCAATCATTAAAGGTTATGGCCAATACTATTGGACACTCTCTAGAATTTAACAAAAAAGACCTTATTGCTGAAGATACAATGTATTTGAATAGTAAACATGGAGAAATCAATTGAGCAGTGAATTGGAAGCTTCATCCCCATTGACTAGAGTTCACAGTGCTGGAATGTGCTAGGCATGCTACTTAAGGAGAAAAGTAATTATCAATCTGACCAATGATGAGTACTACAAGCTAGACTGACAGGCAAGCCAGTCCTGTTGGTGCTATAGTGGCATGAATGGCATAGGGGTAACCAAGCACTTTTTAAGTTAATTTAAGGACCGTTTGATGAAGAGAAACACAAACCAGGCATTGCTGATAAGGTCAAGAACCTGTGAATAGATATGTCAAGGCCTTAATAAAAAAAAACCCACTACTATTACTCTGCTAAATAGACATAGCATTAAATTGACATTTAATAACCTACCACTATACCCATAGGTCAGTGCATCACTCAATATGCATCAAAAAAGTTTCCTCTTGGGCAGTGGTGGCCCACGCCTTTAATTCCAGCACTTGGGAGGCAGAGGCAGGTGGATTTCTGAGTTCGAGGCCAGCCTGGTCTACAGAGTGAGTACCAGGACAGCCAGGGCTACACAGAGAAACCCTGTCTCGAAAAAACGAAAACAAAACAACAACAACAAAAAAAAAAGTTTCCTCTTGTAGTAGATGGTGATTTACCCAGAGACCCTCAACTGGTTGGTCAATGTTTAGAGAGTAAGAAATTTGAGAGTGGTCAGCCCTAAATGGGGCATTTACATCACACTTACCTTGAAGGCTCAGAGATTATCTCAGAAAAAGGTATATAAAGATTGTAAGAGCCAGAGGTGGTAGACTACTTCAACAGTGTTTCCTGGACAGAAAATGGTAAGTGCAGATATTAATTCACAGTGATTATAACATCATATACAAGACCTGTGCAAGCTCAAAACAGACAATGCCTCAGTGACTGGTTGAGGGAGAGTGAGCACACTGTCCCACTCTTAGTTGAAGAGCTATTAACATTTGGTAAATGTTGGCAAAGAAGAGTCAGTTTTATTTAGTTGCACGAATACTAGTATATCAGTAATACTCCAGGGATGAATCCCATGCCCAGGATCAGTTAAACAACACAAACTCGATGTTTTGTTTTAAGAGAAAAAGGAAAATGAGAGAGAAAAAGGACAGAGGAGAATAAGGAAGAAAATACATGAAGCTGAGCTAGGGAGATAGAAGAGCATCATATGACAAATAGCTGTGAAATTACTGGAAAGTAATAAATAAATACTTATCCCAAAAGTAGAGATTATTTAATGTATAATATTGTAAATATTTTGTAATGCTGTCTTGTTTCATGAAAGAGAAAGGCTTTCTAAACTATATGGCTACCTCAGTCCTGTAATTGTCTTCTCTGCCATTTTAGCAGGAGTGGTCTGCTCACCACAAGAAAGTGTGTATTTATATGCTCCTGATTTTAGTTCACCAGTCTATGATCTAGACTAAAGCAAAAGAACCAAGAAGCTACCATTATACATTCTGTATGCCTTAGAAAGCCTTACGTTTTCTAGAGTGTATTAGCCATTTTTCTCCAACAACAATAACAAAATACTTGAAATCAACTCATGAAGAAGGTTTATTCTGCTCCATAGTTTTGGAAGTTTCATTCATGCTTTGTAATGGCATGGCTTTAGAGCTTCTAGAGAAGTTATACTCAGCAAGGAGCACAGTGGACCAATGTTACTCAGTTTATAATAGGAGATGGAGGTGAAGAAATCAGAGTACCACAGTCCCGTTAAGGACATACCCCTCAGTGACACAACTCCTTCCGAGTAGACTTCACGTCTTACAGGTACTATTGACTCCTACCAAGGCCATGGGCAGGCTCGGAACTAAGACTTTAGTACATGGGCCTTGGAAGAACAATTATCATGTAAACTACAGCATGAAGTAAGGAGAAGGTGAAAGACTCTTAAAGAACTCAGCAAACTTCATTCCACTGAAGGAAATACTGAAC
>JADRCD010236269.1:25611-41824 GCA_019843815.1 Montemys delectorum | reverse complement strand
GTCTGTCTGTCTGTCTGTCTGTCTGTCTGTGTCTCTCTCAGCTTTTTAAATACATCCCAGACAAGCCTGACTAAAGATGTAAGCTGGACCCTCTTACATCACTTAGCAATTGGCACGAGGACCCATTGATCAATCTGACCTAGGCAATTCTAATTGAGATTTCTTCTTCCCAAGTGACTCTTAGTTGTCTCCAGTTGACAATACAAATTAATCAGGAAAACATTCCTCTTGCCAACTTTGCCATACAACCCCATTATTGTTAAACCTTAGCCTTTCCTTTTTTGTTTGTCCCCAAGATAGTATTATGTTAATATCATGATATAAAATATAGTACAACTTTATAAGTCCCACATCCTTTAAAACATTTCAACATCTAAAAGCTTCAGGATATCCAAAAGTCCAAAGTTACTCAACTGTGAGTTTGTGTTAAAGTAAAAACAAACTATGTACTTTTTATTCCCAAAAGGGAAGAACAGGGACACAGGAGCAATCATAGTAAGCAAATCTCTGAATCCAGCAGTGTAAAAGGCCCATGTGTGCCATCTGAGACCCACCCCTCTCTCTGACTTAAAGGCATTCCCACTTCCTCAGCCCTGCCACCCACACATAGCCTGTCCTGTAGCCTCAAGCTGGTTCCTTCCACTCCACACTTGCTGGTGCTCTTGCTGGGCATGCCAGGGTCCTGGTATCTCCCATAACCTGGGCTGTCTACTGGAAATGAGGCTGCACCTTCTCTAATGGGCTCTCCTGGCCTCTCTTCAGTGGCTCCAACCCTGTCACATGATGCCAGGCCTCCGCTTCTCTCCACACAACTTTCATGTCACCAAAACAAGCAACACACGGGAGATGCTCACACGGTACCAAGTTTGGCTGCCCGCTTGATACACAGCTTTGTCCAACTCCCGGACTACAGCTTCTCGGTGGCGAGAAACTGCTTCGCAGACTATTACACTTCGGTGACGCTGATCTCTTTTTGATCACAGCTGGTTCTTTAGCCCAGTTGACCAGTATCCATTGCTCTAGTGATAGAGGCATGGTTTCACTTCCACAGATGCTAATCCAAAATATGGCATACATGACCCTGATAGTCTTTGCTTCCTCTGAAACTTTACAAGCCCCGCTTCCACTGGCTGTCTTCCCTTCAGTATTTTTGTCTTTTAAGCTCCCACCAGAACAGCACATGAAGTGCTGAGCACTCCAACTGCTTTTTCAGCCCTAAGTTTCAAACCCTTCTCTGATCCTCCCACCAAAATAGGCTCATCACAGCTATGGCCCAACTCCTGGTTCCAGTTTCTGTTCTCCTTTGCTTGCTGGTGCTATCATAAACACCACAACCAAAAGCAACTTGGAAGGGTAAAGTATTTTCTTTAGCGTACATTCCCAGGTACAGTGTCCCATTGAGAGAGAGCCAGGAGTAAGACCATAAGGAGTGTTCCTTTATGGTTTCTGTTTAGTTCCTGCTTGAGCTTCTGCCCTGACCTCTCCTAGTGATAGACAATGCCCCAGAAGTATATATTGAAAGAAACCATTTGCTTCCCCAAGTTGCTTTTGGTTGTGGTGTTTATCCTAGCAGCAGAAAGCAGGCAGACAGTCTTCAGCAGCGACTCCCTTTCCCGTGAAACTCCTTGTCTCCACAATAGCACCAGAGCTCCACAAATTCCCATTCACCCATCTCCCCCAGCTTCTCCATGCAATTGGTACCCTGCCTGGTCCCGGCTCTGCCCCGCAAATGGTCCATCATGCTTTAGTACATCCCCAAATCTGTCCTGGACTCAGCTTCTCCAGGAAGGAAGAAAAAAAAAAAAAGACAGAAAGTTAAAACAAGTCAAGTATTGCATGGGCTCCTTCCCTTGTATTTAAGGACATTCGGCCTCTCAGAATCAGGAATTCCACATTGGCCATATTGGCTTAACTCCAATTTCGTTTCTCAGCTTTGTGTTCTCTGTAGAGGGGCACATCCCCCATTCTGAGTGGCTTTCTTCGTCACTAAAATGGGTAACACTCTTTAGGGGATGGAGGAAGACCACAGCCGGTTTGTTACAAAGCAAGTGATCCTGATCCGTGTGAGGCAGCGAGGCTTCCTCCCTTCCTTGTCCCCTCCTCACCTTGCTGAGTGCTGCCCACCCAGCTTTACTTTCCACCCTGGCAGCCGCTCCTCCTCCACACGTGTACATTGTTTGGGAATCCAGGCTGCAAGAAGCAAGATGCAAGATGCGAGCTGAGATCGGTCTGTCGCAAACCTATCAGCTCCCCCAGCTTCCGACGCTGGCCTACAAATGTCACGTTCATCCAAATAGCAATTTCAGGGCAAGCTTCTTTCCTAATTTGTTGGTGCTTCGGAAAAATTAAATGGAGAGAACATTGAGGTTCCGAGGAACACACTGAACTCTTCACAAAAGCTGTCAGCTCTTCCCATCCCCCAACACTCTAAGCAAGTCTCCCCACAGCTCCCTTGTGTTCTTTCCCCCAAAGCAGAGGTGCTCTCTCTTGCTCCGAGGATCTGGGAAACTGGCAACTCCCAGATTTGGGGACAGATTCTCAAGTCTGGGCCAGAGTTTCTGTCCTCTGCCTCCTCTTTCACTTCCATCTGGAACTGGGTGCCAGGGCGACAGTAAAGCGTTCATCAGGCATGCCATGCGTGAGGACTGGGTTCATTATTCACCCTTCGTGTAAAAAGCTAGGTGTGGCCTTACACATCTGCATCCCAGTGCTGGGTAAACAGAGACAGGAAGATTCCTGGGGTTCAGCGTTAGCCAGGTTAGCCTCATTGGTGAGAAATTCTATTTCAGAATGTACATGGACCCCTCCAGAAAGGATACTCAAGGTTGACTTCTAACCTCCACAAGCATACACACATGCACATCCACTGCCATACCCTCACACACAACACACATTCATGCTCACACGCCGTCAACTGGACAATAATCTGTAAGTGTCAGTTCAGTGAACCTTAACCAAGTCCACATTCCTAGAACGACCATCACAAGGGGTGCAGAGAAGCTTTTGCAACCTCTCCCCACCCCCACCCCACCCTACCCCCACCCCCACCCCCACCCCACCCTACCCCCGCAATCTTTCCTTAAGTTCGGAAGCATTACAGCCACCCAGAAACACAGAGTGATGATAAAAGATAACCTGGACAGGATTTAGCAAACATTACAATGTTGCTGTGTTTGCTTTCGTTCCTTCTCATTTGTCGTGCTCCCCTCCCCCACACTTCCTCCTCATTCTCTTGCAAGGAAACAGAGAAAGAGCCTTTGAAAGGAAGGAAATATAACAGGTACAGTTGGAGCAACCCTTATCCCAGTCCCCAAAGGCAACCACGGTCAGTCCCGTGTTTGAAAGGAAACATGTCTCCCCTGTATTTGAAGACTTACTGCATTCTGTATGCTTGGGAACATTGTGCAGCGATGCTGGGCAGGCTCTTGATATTTGCATAAAATAATGCATAGAATATGTGTCTCTTTGCAGAATAGCTTTACTCAATGTGTGCATTTTAAGATTTATTCACCGTCTTACAAGTAGATACGGAACATTTACCTTCATATACCATCCTAATGTAGGGATGTCTGAAAATCCACTCTCTCACTGCTAAGTTACCATTGTTTTCTCCTCTTTCCTTGTTATGGGCTGAACATCAACTGTCCCCCATCCCCAAGTGATGATGCTCTTTTTGAAGGATCTGGAAATTTTAGGAGGTGAGGTCTTGACGGGTCACTGGGAGTTAGCAATTAAGGGCACTTAAGCTCTTCTGGAGAAGCCCAGTTCAGTTCCCAGTCCCTACAGTGGGTGTTTCACAACTGCTTGTAACTCCAGTTCCTGGGAGACCTGACTCTTTATGCACCTGCACACATATGCACATATTTGTGAGCGCACGTGCGTACACACACACACACACACACACACACACACACGTACCTGGCTCCTTCCTTCCTCTCTGTTTCACATTAGCTGTGAAGGGAGGAAGCCCCCCTGCCACATGCTCCCACTACCATGATGTTCTGCCCAAGGGCAGGGGACAAAGCAGACCTAGGCTGAGTCTTCTGAACCCACGAGCAAACACGAGGCCTCTTTTACTGAAGTTAATCTTTCTGGTGGGTTAGTCACGGTGAAGAAACCACTAACTAGTACATGTCTAATGCTGTCAGTGCTGTGGTGGAGAGCCTTGAATTTCTACAATGTATAACACAAGGCTCACTGTAGCTGACAGTGAAGCCACAAAACATGGGATGTACACATCTCTAGCGTCACTAGATGGTCCTGTTCTCAGCTTCCAGCTTTCCCCTCTTTTTGCTTGTGTGTCCATCTTTGGGTGGGATTAAATTTGCCTCATTCTAACCTGGTGTGATGTTTAGCTTTAATTGCCAACTTGACACAATGTGAATCTCTTGGGAAGAGAGTATTAGGGACTGTCCATACTGGGTTGGCCTGCAGCCATAGCTGTAGGAGATTGCCTTACTTAATTTAATTGATGTGGGAAGACACAGCCCACAGTGGGTGGCTTCACTCCCTAGGCACGAATTGAGTGGGGTTGGGATGGTGGTGTCCTGAACTGTATAAGAGTAGAGAAATTGAGCTGAGCAAGAATTCAAGCAAGTGAACATGTATGCATTCTTTCTGCTCTTGGCTGTGGGTGTGATTGACCAGCTAACTTATTGGTCCCTTGACTTTTACAAGGCGATGGATTGTAGCAGTGCACTGTAACTAAAATAACTTCTTTCTCCCCTAAGTTACTTTACTTCCAGGCTAGTTTACAGCAACAGAAATGAAATTAGGACCTGTGAAGAGATCTCCTTGGTGATTCCCCAGACTTTACACTTTGCCCCACGTCTTGTAGCCTTAGAATCTTCCTACTAGAATTTACGAGAACCCAGTAAGTGTGTGTGTGTGTGTGTGTGTGTGTGTGTGTGTGTTCAGATGACTTAGAGAAAGAGTTAGAAACCTACAAAACCAGAAGAACTGTTGGGCAAAAGACTTTAACATTTTAATAAAATCCCCCTTTAAAAAATGGGCAAACATGGTAAATATTATAAGTGACTAAATTACCATGTAAAAAGACACTTGACCTTGGCAAGATCCAATGAATGCAAATTAAAACAACACTCAGGCATTATCCCTTGTGTATCACAGTAGAAAAATAATTACAATTTTATAATATCTGTTACAGTAAAGGTGTCAGGAAAGAGGCACTATTTCAAGAAACATTTTACAAAGAAGACTTGAAGGCAGGCTTGCATGTCTTAAATGCTAATTCAAAGGCTATTTTCAACCTAGTCTGAAATAGGCAGAGTGATGTTTGTGTTTTGCTTATTGTGTAGCTCAGGCTGGCCTCCACTGTGTTTTGTTTATTGTGTAGCTCAGGCTGGCCTCCACTGTGTTTTGTTTATTGTGTAGCTCAGGCTGGCCTCCACTGTGTTTTGCTTTCACAGAAGAAATAGTCAATATACCTTTAAGACCGCTTATAGGCAAACTCAAGATCAGGGTTTGTTTTCCACCAGGATTATCTTCAGGATTTTCATTCTGCTGTGTTTTGCCCAAAAGTCTGATTTCCCTACCACTTTATCAGAAGCTAGACTCAACCAAATATATCAACACTTTAAAACAAACATGCAGTGCTCCAAAGCTTGGAGATCTCATGGAGGAGACCTTGCAGTCTGTGTTGATGGCCCTGATCCTCAAATGAGACTCTAGAGAAGCCATGGAAATGGGAGGTACTGGGGATATGACCCTCTGGAGAGTACGAGGAAGCTGGAGTGTGTGTCTGTCTATTTGCCTATATTCTGTCCATGCATATTCATGTAAATTGGAGGATAAGGGCTAGGCAGACTCAAGGCAATGGTGGAGAGGGGGAACAGAGACTCCTCAACCCTGCCACTTACTAACTGTCACTATTAGAAGTTTAAAATAAAATACTTGTAGCCAATGACAACGACACAGAAGAGAAAGTCCTCCCTGCTGGAACATTCCTGCTTGCAATTTACTCTTTTCTTTACAGAGTTTACAGAGTTGGATAGGCACTCATTATGTAGCTCAGGTTGGCCTCCACTGTCCCAAATGACGAGGTTAGAGGTGTGTGGTATCACACCTGGATGGAACTCACTTCCAGATGTTTCAGCAAAAGAACACACACACAGACACAGACACTACACACATACAGACACAGACACACACACACATACACACACACACACACAGACACAGACACACACACATACACTCACACACACACATACAGACACAGATACACACACACATACAGACACAGACACACAGATACAGACATACACACTCACACACACACATGGGTGAGGGATGCTAGTAAGTGTAGTTTTTGATGAATCCAGGGAGAGCTCATTGCACTATTTTAAACTGGGCTTTCTGGGTTCATCTGTTTCTTTTCTCCACAAACCCGTGGTTTAGAAGATGAGCACTCACCTGTAGGTCCATAGACCTCCTAGGCATTGTAATTTACTTCATCGATGGGAGGTTTACATATGACTGCAGCAGAGCCAGGTGGGAACCCACTGGGTTGGTGGGAGGCTTCTGCTCTGCTTCTGCCCTTCCCAGTTCTTCTGAAATGCCTTGGTGTGGTGCGGTCTCTGGCTCCCACTTCCCTATAGACTCTCCATTCAGCAGCCCAAGTTTCCATTGTTAATGGGCTGTCCAAATGCCGTGCTGAAGTGACAGTCAAGAGACCATGCCACAGCATTTGTGAAGGAGCAGCATGAGAGGAGGAGCTGACCTATTCCGTGATATGCCAGCTCTGCCACCTCCATGTCCATTCCTCTGCTTAACTTCCATCCATCTGAAGAGATTTGGGCAGAGCCTTGACCCTGGAGTCTCACACCTAACCTTCCCCAGAGCAGCTGGTGACTCGTGGAAACATGAACTCACAGGCCAAAGTGCCTAGACAACCAGAGCAGAATGTCACTTCTGTAGACAGACAATAACGAGAAGATGCCTCTTCTGAGGCAGAATTGTTAAGAACCGAACCTATAGATTCAGTTCTAAATCATACTTGAAATGGGAATGATTTTAAACATGAGAAAAGTGGGAAGTTATTGAAAGGGCCGAGTAGAACATTAGGTATGAGAAGTGTAATTTTTAAAATAGATAAGAGATGGATTGCTGGCAAGATGGAAACAGCTGAGGGACAGATGACGGAAATGGAAGATCAGGTTAAGAAAATCTCCCAAGAGACCACAGGAAATGAGAAAAAGGAAGAAAAAAATCATTAGTGCTTTGAAATAGGAAAGATCGAAGTGGCAATATTTAAATGATAAGATCAATGCAGTAGCTCTCACTTGTAATTCCAGGAGACCAAGGTGAGAGGATTGCCAGTCTGAAACCAATTTGGACATGTACCGAGGCTGTCTCTAAATCAGAACAAAACAGAAGAAACAGTTAAAGAAACACTGAAGATGCAACTTTGAACAATGAAAGGCTGCAGTTGTCAGCTCAAAAAGGCTATGGAATTTCATATACATCCTATACCACCATTAACGACAGAAAAGACCAATTCTAACTGGCGTTTGGGTAGGAAGTAGACTGCTAACAAACAGTAGTCACAGGACTCTACAAGTAACAGGTAAAGTAAGAGAGACACTATATGGATATGATAAAGTTTAAGAAACAAAGGTAAGAGGCTAGAGAGATGGCTCAGTGCTTAAGAGTACTGACTGCTCTTCCAAAGATCCTGAGTTCAAATCCCAGCAACCACATGGTGGCTCACAACCATCTGTAATGAGATCTGACGCCCTCTTCTGGTGCTTCTGAAGACAGCTACAGTGTACTTATTTATAATAATAAATCTTTGGGCCTGAGTGAGCAAGGTTGACCAGAGTGAGCAGAGGTCCTAAAAGTCAATTCCCAACAACCAGATGAAGGGTCATAACTATCTGTACAGCTACAGTGTGTACTCATATACATAAAATAAATAAATAAATCTTTATAAAAAAGAAAATTACACTTTGCCGGGCAGTGGTGGCGCACACCTTTAATTCCAGCACTTGGGAGGCAGAGGCAGGCAGATTTCTGAGTTCGAGGCCAGCCTGGTCTACAGAGTGAGTTCCAGGACAGCCAGGGATACACAGAGAAACCCTCTCTCAAAAAACCACAAAAAAAAAAAAAAACCCAAAACAAAACAACAACAAAAGAAATAAAGGTAAATAAACTTGAGTATGGATCAGTTTAAAACTTGTTTTATTGTGAGCCCACGTGGCAGTGTACACAAAGAGGTCAGAAAACAGCTTTGTGGAATCTGTTTTCTCCTTGTAGTCCTGTCTTCTCCTAGGTTCTGGAGGTCAAACTCAGCTTGTCAGGCCTGCATGGCAATCACCCTCACCTGTCAAGTCTCCTCACTGGCCCTGAGTATGGATCTCAGCGGCAACCAAAAGAAGACAAAAACATTAACATTTCAAACAGCAAGAGGAATTTTTCTCTATCCAGAAGAAAGTATAAAAGGAAATAGGCAACCCTTGTAAGTGTAAAATGTGAGACATAGTCTAATATAACATTAATTTCAACACATATAAATAAATTTAAGTCCCTAGTGAAAGATGCAAAAGTCTCCACATAAAATTTTTGTTTGGCTTGCTTTAGTTTGAGATAATGTCTCACTAACTGCCTGGTAAATTGCTTTGTGGCTTTGCCATTCTCAAATTCATGATCTTCCTGCCTCAGCTTGCTGGATGATGGCATTATAGGTATGTGCTGCCACTCCTAGCTTCAGATTAAATTTTTAGAAGAAAGAGACAATATTATAATTTTAAGATAAGGCACAAAAAGCCATGGGGGGGGGGAACAAGATTCTAGGCAAATATCAAAAGAGATCTAAGCTGGCAAATTCCAACACACAGCAAGGTGGCATTTAATGTAAACCCAGTAAACATATCAGTATAGGGACAAAAAGAACAACCGCAAAAAGTGTAATCCACATAAACATATGTGCATCTAAAAACGATATAAAGCAATAAATAATAGGGCTACAGAGAGAGGGTCATAATACCTCATCTATAGTAGAATATTATATTCTTCTATTATATCAAAGAGGTATTCTAAAAATCAGATATATTTTTAAACATCATTGCTTCCAATGTCTAGCAATTTTATACTTCATCCTGGGCCTGTAGTTATCCATGGGTACCCGTGGCCTTCTGCCTTGTTGGGTCTTGTCCCTTGGGGTAAGTTTTTATCATTGTCTTGTGACTGGTAGACTCTCTATTCTCTCTATAACTCCTTTCATTTGGGTGGCTTCTAATGGATGACTTTTCTACTTATCTTCTCTTGCCTGAATTCTAGATCCTTGTCTTTTTAATCTCCTTTCTGGAGATTTCCTCTTCTATATTTTCCAAGCCAGCTGCCAACTTTTAAAAAATTCCTCCTATCATATTTTTAACTTGAAGAGTACTTTCTTTTCAGATCTCAGAATATTGCTTTTCTTAAAATAGAATCCTGTTCTTATTCCGTGTTTGCAATACCTCATTCCTCGGAGGAAACCAATACTCTTTTAAAAAGAGAGCTCCTCTAAGCATATCTGTTCTCTGAACAGGCTTGGGTCAGCCCAGAACTCCAGCCCAGAACATGAACACAGCATGAATATATCCTCCAACAACCATGTAGATTACAGCTTCAGTGCATGCACTGATGAGCTATAATCTCTGTGTTAGATGAATATTTTTTTTTCTGGAAATTCTAGAGAGATTTCATTCTTGCTTTTAGATATTGCCTACGTGCCTTGTCTCATCCCCTCTTAGGTCTGTTTCCAACGCCAACAGTGCATCTCTGTGTCTCTTCTCTAACTGTCCCATCTCTCCAGAGCACAGCAAAGCAAGAATCAGGGGTAGATTGGGATCTCCAGGGCAGTACTGTGCAATGCATCTCAAAGTCAACTCATGCATGACTGACTTGACATATGATGTCGTCATAAGCATAAGAACGTGCCATGTATCATAGCACACTGGTGCTCAGGATCAGGGTACAGACGTTTGGGGAGAGGCACATTCTACCTTCCATAAGTGCCTCCGTTTTGTTCTGTTGCTTCTGTTGTCTTCACAGGAGAAGTTTGCCTCAAAGGCCAGATCATTTTTAGATAGCTTCATGTATCAGTGAAGATTCCCAGAAACCCTGCCAATAAGAGCAAAGATGATCACCTATGTTACTGGAGGTTCAAGGAGTGGTGTTTGTTTGTTTGTTTGTTTGTTTGTTTTTCAAGACAGGGTTTCTCTGTATAGCCCTGGCTATCCTGGAACTCACTCTGTAGACCAGGCTGACCTCGAACTCAGAAATCCGCCTGCCTCTGCCTCCTAAGTGCTGGGATTAAAGGCGTGCGCCACCACTGCCCGGCTGGTTTTTTCTTTGTAGCCCCTGTCCCATGTCTGAAGCTCAGGGTCTTGTCTGGGAATGAGGGATCCCTTGAAGACTCTTACAGCCTTCTGCCTTGAGAAGGAAGATCAGTTCCTGTGGAAAGGTACAAACCAGATGGAGAAGAAATATGAGCATTTCAATACCATAAATGCTGACCCAGCTTTCTCAGGTCTATCAGTACTGCCCGGTGTCCTTCCATTCAGAGACTAAACATTCTGTTCTGTCTTCTACCAGGATCAAAAGACTCAGGGTGGAGGGAAGGGACAACTATTTCTTAAACAGATCTCCAGTCATTCCTTGAGTGCTTGGTCAAATCATCATGATTCCTGCACAGCAATGAACAAGGGAGTTGGGGTTCCTTAAGTGTGAAATCAGCCAGTTCTCAGATTTATCCTTCTTTGAGTTAAAACTCAACTCTCCAGGTTCTCCCTTGGTCCTTCCTTGTCTCCATTTCCACTTGAGGGACTTGAGATGTGTTTCTGTTCAAATCTGTATTTTGACTCTCAGACATTTTAATCTCAATAACCCATTATGTCAGGCCATGTTTTTGGTTGTTTAATTTGTCCTGATGGCAAATGTGCTTGGTTTCCACAGACAACCATTTCCTGTATTGATTTTAAAGCGAGCTTTAAAAGGCTTGTTTACAAAGGCACCTGACACTTGCAATGGAGAAGTGATACCTTCAGGAATAATTACTAAATCTGTGTCAAATGTCTCTGCCTTCCCCCTGTACCAGCTCTGTCAGCTGACATCTCTAATCACCGCAAACCAGCATCGACCGGGGCCACTTTGGGCTGATGTTTATTCGTCAAAGAAGACTTTTGTTTGAAATAGAGAAACCAAGAGTGCATTTCCGTAATATGAGAGATTATTTCAGGGATAGTCTTTTTCTGAAATTTTTGGAAATGTGTAACATTTGGAGTAAATTCCTTAATTTTTTTCAAAGTTAATTTTTATTGGCCATTGTTGTCCCTTATCTCTCCATTCCAGGAACCATACTGAAGTCTGACAGCCATGGGCATAAGTGCTCATATGTGTGTGTGTGTGTATATGTGTGTATACATATATATATGACACATGTGTGCATGGTATGTATGTGTTCATGCATGTTTTTGTATGTTTGGGGTTGCATGTGTGTATCTGGAGATCTTGATCGTGACCACTTTGTTTATTGAGGCAGAGTCTCTCTCTGGACCTAGAGCTAGCAGATTTCAGTCCGAATAGCTAGTTAGCTTGCTCTGAGGACCTTCGTCCTCTGCCTTGTGATTGCTGGGACTACATGGAGTTGTCATATCTGCCCGTTTTTTTGGTTTTTTTTTTTTTTTGTTGTTGTTGTTGTTGTTGGCTTTGGGCATACGAACCTCAGGTCTTATGTTTCCATAGCAAGCACTGTATCCATCAAGCCGTCTCTCCAGCTCAGTGTTGAAGTTCTAAACATCAATTATATTGATGCCTCTTCCCTGTTCTGCCTCTGGTATTGATGCCCCCCACGATTTTCAGTTTATACATTCACCTGGAAACTCAGGACCAGCAACTGACGACTAATGGGAACCTCAAACTTAGCAATGTCCACCGTAGAATGCAGAACTGTTGGCTGCCACCCTCCTGTTCCCAGAACGGATTCCTCCTTCAGTCCCTAGCTTGGTCAGGTTCAAATTTTGCTGCTCAGGTTGAAACATCTAAGAGTTCTCTGATTATTTTCTTTCCCTCAGCAACTGCTGAACTCCATCACTCCACACTCTGTCAGCCTCTCATATGTAACCTCTTCGAAGACTCTCATCCTCTATCTCATCCTTGCTCTCTCAAAAGCCTTAAGACTCATCTTTCAACATCTACCCTTGATTCCTTAAAGCCTATCCTCTCCTGCACAACATTAGCTATAGGGATTCTTTGGAAACCTAAATTCTTTACTCCGATCCTCCCGTTGGGTTCCCCCGCTGGAGTGCGTGGTCTGCAACATTGCCCTTCAGTCTTCAGTGGGTTCAACTTTTGTTGAACACATATCCCAAACACACGACTCATGCCAGGTGACTTCTAAAGTTGCTGGCCCTTGACTGATTTCCGGTAGCAGCAACATTCAGAACAGTCTAGCCGCTGCCTCACGTGGAGCTCTGTGCCTCTTGCAAAGCTCACCACACCCACTCTGCTTTCTCTTTCCTTGGATAGGCTGAGCTCTCTGTAGAGCATCCTCATGTGTGGTTTTCTTTCTCATTGGCTTTCCTCAAGACTCTCTCCTTCACTTCGTTCATATGTCTCCTCGGATGTCACAGTTCTAACCCTTCTTCCTGCACCTCACAGGTACTGGTCTCTCGGTAACCTACCTCCCCCCCCCCCATCCTTTCTTCTTAGCACTGACCATCTCCCGAGAGTGCATTTGCTAGAGCTCATACGTTATATTCCTTTTTACTCTTGATTTCTCTTAGTACTCCCACCACAAGAGGGGCTTCAGGAAGGCAGAAACCCTTCTGTTCACACTCTCTCCTCAGTGCTCTGTGATCCGTGACAATCTGGTAGATGAATGGATGGACGTGTGCTCCTTTGGAAACCCCCGTTCTCCATATGGTGGCGGAGGATCTGGCTCTCTGCCTCCTCTCTTGCAATCTCCCCATTTCCTTCCCCACTGCCTCCCTGACATCTTCTTGACTCTGACAGTTGGATGCGCTCTCACTTCACCTTAGTGCCTTGTTACTTCCGGCTCAGTTGAACATTCTGCATCGGCTTTATTCATTTTTAATATTAGTTTTTCACAGTAAAAAAAAACCTCAATAATTATCATTTCTTCTCTAATCTCATGTTTCCTCCATTAGGTTTCACATTAATTTTTTTTAAATTTGGAGCTTAAAATAGTTTTTTTTGGTCAGATGATGATGATGATGATTGTGTGTGTGTGTGTATGTGTGTGTGTGTGTGTGTATGAGAGAGAGAGAGAGAGACACACAGAGACACAGAGACAGAGAGACACAGAGACACACACACACAGAGAGGTGTCAAAGTATCACACAGAATCCCAAAGCCAAGGATGGGAGGATAATTGGTCAAGGGCAATATTATTATTTCTTTACTACTTGCTAAGGTGGCCAAGCAGAGATTTCAGAGAGGAAGCAGAGCAAAGACTACAGGCCTTATAGAATGGTGTGGTTTGAGTGTGCCTTCCAAATGTCATGTGTGGGGAACCTAATCCCTACATTTATTTCCTAATGCCGTTTAAGGTGGTGCCTAAGGGAAATAAGTAGAGTTAGCAGAGGCCATGATGGAGCCATGATAGACTTAGAAAAGGAGCGGACACCTGAGCTGACCCGTGGACATGGCGTGAAGCTCTCCCTGACCCTACAGCATGCTCTTAGATGCCCAGCTCCAGAACCATAAGAGAGAAATCTCTGTTTATATAAAGTGTTCTACACAGTATTCTAGTTTCCCTTCTGCTGCAGTGATAAAACATGTTGGCCAAAAGCAGCTAAGTGAGAAAAGGTTTCATTTGGCTTTTACTTCCAGGTCACAGTCTATCATTAAGGGACATCAAGCATGACCCAAGGGTTCATTCTCTGGAATCCATAAGAGAGAAGGAGAGCACAGTCACCTGCCAGCTGACCACTGAACTCAACATGCGCTCTGTGGCATCCTCTCCCCCAGTAAATAAACGCAAGAAAGAGAATTTAAAACTGAAATGTGCCTGTCCCAGAGACCACCATGAGAGAGAGTGAACATAGCCGCCAGAATCAGATCAGCAGATACACTGCTTCCTAGGCAAGCATGAGACTTGAGTTCAGATCCTTAGCAGTCACATACAAAGACAAATACAGGGCGTGTCTCTCACCTCAGTGCCATGGGTAGAGAGTGAGGACAGGCAGACCCACGGGACTCACTGCTCTCAGCCCAGCGAGCTGAGATGGGCAGTGAGTTCCAGATTCAGTGAGAGAAAATAAGATGAAAGCAACAGATGAAGCTATCTGACACCGACCTCTGGACCTCATGTGTACATGTATGGGTACATGTATGTATTTATATTCCACACATAAAGTGCACACACCACACACAAATACAGTTAAAAAAAACAGAGTGGAGGTATATAGCATGGGAGAAAATATATCTGACGAGGAACTTGTAAGTAGAATATACAACGAGGCCCCCATTTCAACTCCATGCAAAGGATATTAGGATTCATTTTCACCATGGATGCAGATATTAATAGAGGTTTACAGAGGGTGGAAATGTCAGCCCTCCATCCCCCCCCCCCAACACACACACTTTTCAAGTCTGTTGAGAGCTCAGATTTCACTCTCTCCACTCCAGATTTCTGTTGCTGCTTTCTCCTTTCCCATCTGGTCTGAGACTGCGTGATCAGGGGCGTGGCTGTGCAGGTGAACAGGTGGGAACTGCTATGGGGCAGGTCGGTGCTGGACCATGTGTTGATTGACATGCAGGGCTCAGGCTAACAAGGGAGTGTATAGGAGCAAGAGTAAGAATTTAGGAAATGCCTCTGCAGCTGCTGGGCTCCTGTCTCTTCCATGGCAGTCCCTGTGAATTTCAACAGCTAAACAGCTTCCTCCCCCACCCTCCTACCCCCATCCACCGAATCAAATCCAAAAGCCTGGATTTACATATTCAAGTGTCTGGGCAGTTCCAGTGTGACCCCCCCAAACAAGAGTGTGACCCCAAAACAAGAGTCTCTGGGCTGTCTTTTAGGATTTTCCTCTTTACACTTTTCCTGCACGGCAGCCTAGGGTAAGTCAGAACCATAGCAAGCCCGATGAGCTTCTTAGGTTCTTATGCTAACAGTCAAAAAGACCTCACAGCCAGAGAAGACACAAGTGTCCCATAATTAGAGTCCGAGGTCTGTTCCTGGGGCTTGCTTGTTCTATAACAATGGCCTTGCTCAGCCCTGGACCACCAGGCCTACCCAGCTCAGCCCCTCCACATTCCAATCTCCTGAGAGAAGACTCTCCAGGCCTCATAGCTTTAACCCTCTCCTGCCAGGACCCCAGGGGCTGAGACTGGGGAGCCAGGAGGAAGTGGGGACAGACTCCAGGAATGAGTGGGGACAGACTCCAGGAGTGAGTGGCTGTTTGGGAGCAGCATGCACTTTGCACTTAAGCGAATTAATTTGTTAGGATCTGACAAAACATAACTTATGGGAAGGGACACACACATCCCCCTGGGGATTCTGGGTGGGCCGGGGTTTGAGAGGCACTGAACAATCTTTACTTCCTTCGGCAGGGCCTTCCTCCTGAGTATATCTGTCACTCAGCCCATCACAGTAGCTTCCTGCCTGGATGAGTGACCCAGTCCCAGGAGGCAGTATGTGATTGCTCACTAAAGCCCATGTCAGATTCTAAACTCTGCCCTTCTCCCTCCTCACCCCCTCCCCCGTTCTAAATCTTAATGGGTTCTAAAGAACCCAGTGGTAACTGAGTTCTTAATATTCCCAGGATATTTTGAAGATACTTGGAGACCTTCTCCTGCTCCCACACTCCATGGCTGCTCTGGCCCCTCTAACCTGCCACACTTATCTATCTCCTGATAGTAGCCCCAAGTGATGTCCCTGGATCTGCCAGCGGCCTGCTACGGGCAAGTACTACTTTAGCAGAGTCCTTTCCCGGGTGTCCTGCCTTCTCCATCTTGACCCTCTCCGTTTTCCTTGCTTCTTTCCCTCCGCAGTTTTCATTAGCACTTGTAATCTTGCTCACCTGGTACAAGTTTAAGTAAGGCATGTTTTCTGTTTTGTCATTGCCTGGACTTCTTTTTAAAATGATGCTGAATGTGTTATAAATGTTCTCCTCCACTCTTCTCTGTGTGTAGATCTACATCATACACACACACATGCGCACACACATGCACACACACACACACA
>JADRCD010236269.1:13451-25511 GCA_019843815.1 Montemys delectorum | reverse complement strand
CACACACACACACACACACGCACGCACACACACGCACACACACACACACACGCACACACACACATGCACACACACACATGCACACACACGCATAAGCACAGACACACATATGCATTAATATTCACACACTCTTGCACACACACATGTGTACATACACTCACACAAGTACTCATACACACCTACACACACACTCACACACACATGTATGCATACACACACACACTAATGCACACAAATGTGCCCATACATGAACTAACACATTTGCATACTGATGAACGAGTGAATGAATCTTGCCAACATCTGACCATTATTTTCTTCCTTTTGCAGACATGAAAATGGAGAAGAATTTAAGTGCAGACTGAAGGCAGGTGTTGAAGCCAGAACTGAACTGCTCCTGAGGTCAGTTGGCCAAGGGCAGGGGAGGCCACTCTCCCAAGTCTTCCGGATCCCTGCTAAGCGCTGCTGCTGCATTGGTGTTTCGGAGAGTCAATGGAGGCTTCACTTTTCAACTGTGTTTTTGTTTGTTTGTTTGTTTGTTTGTTTGTTTTTTGAAACAGGGTCTTACTATGCTATCCAAGCTCCTTAAATTCCTTAGCTCAAGTGATCCTCCTGTCTCAGGCTCCTGGATAACTGCAAGTGTGCTCAACCATGCCTGATTTTAAGGCCAGAGGTCATCTTGACCAATGCCTTCAGAAGTCAGAGGAGAAAGCAGGGGAAATCAGTGCAGAAGGAATGGCCTAGAGAGAGAGAAGAAACAGGAAGGTGTTGGTGTCCCGAGGGTCAAGAGTTCTTTCAGGATATTTCCAGAGATGAGACCGCAGAATGGTCTTTATGAAGCTATTGTTGCGATAAAATACTGTGATCAAAAGCAACTTGGGATAAGTGGGAGAGGGTGGGGTGGCAGGCATGGGGAGGGGGAGGGGGGAGGCAACAGGGGTTTGTTCTTGTTGTTTTTGTTTGTTTGTTTGTTTGTTTGTTTTTTGGAGGGGAAACTGGGAAAGGAGAAATTTACATGTAAATAAAGAAAATATCTTAAAAAAAAAAAAAGGAACTTGGGGAGGAAAGGGTATCTTTCAGCGTAAACCTTCTTGTCAGAGTCCATCACCAAAGGAAGTCAGGTCAGGAACCTGGGGGCAGGAACTGAAGCAGAGACTCCTGGGAGGGGTCCTGATCGCTGCCTTCTTCCTCTTGGCTTGCTCAGCCTGCTTTTTGATACAACTCAGGACCACTTGCCCAGAGATGGCTCCTCCTACCTCCCACATCAATCATTAATAAAGGAACTAGAGGGTGGGTTTACATACAGATTGTAAAACCAACACAGAAGGAAGTAAGGCCGGATGTTGCTAAACAGCCAGATCTTAAGGAAGGTTTAGTCTAGTAAGGACACACAGTCTACCTGGTCTTGAGTTCAAGTCCTCTCATGCTGGAGACTCTGCACATGCTAAGCAAATGCTCTCCTGCCAAGCAAGCTACAGCACAACCCTCAGTTAGAATGGCTCCGTGCGGATCTGTGGGAACTTAACAAGCTGATTATGAATTTGAAAGAACAGAAAGGAGTCGCCCGAAACATGACCTTGAGTGACATTTGCCTGACCTACTTAGTAGGTTGTGTGATATTGGAAGTGGATACAATTGGAAGTCAGGGAGCTGGCATTAGGCACGGACTGTTTTGGGTACTTCCTCAGCGGTGATGAAGGTGGGCCTGCATGTGGGGAGGGAACAATAAGCTGTTCACTCATTTGGATTTAGAATTTAAATTGGCTAGCCATTTGGATAAAAGAAGAAAAGGAAGGAAGCTTTCTTGTCTCTCCCACAAAATAAACTTCAAATGGATCAAAGATGAGAAGGGAACAGAAATAATTCACACAGGGTAGAAGAAACAAAGGGGAACATTTTAGCGATCTTCAGAAAAAAATAAAAACAGAAGGAAAAGATTGACAGATTAAACAAAAAGGAGAAACTTCTATAGTTGAAAAGAAGCCATAAGGTTAAAAAGACCCATACTACTGTGGAAGAAAACGGGATTTCCAATATGTATGAGTGGGCTAATAGCACCAATGTTAATTTTGATTTGGAGATGAGAATAAAAATTGGAGGCAAAAGCCGGGTAGTGGTGGCACATGCCTTTAATCCCAGCACTTGGAAGGCAGAGGCAGGCGAATTTCTGAGTTCAAGGCCAGCCTGGTCTACAGAGTGAGTTCCAGGACAGCCAGGGCTACACAGAGAAATCCTGTCTCAAAAAAAAAAAAAAAAAAAAAAAAAAAAATTGGAGGCTAAGTAAAAGAAACAGAATGTGTCCTCTGCCCTCCCCATGCGTGCCTCAAACTCCTGGCACACAAAACAGATAAATGAAGTATAGTTGTTTTAAAAAAGGAGTCTGTCCTCCATCTCCTGCCATCCTGCAGGTGTCAGCCTGCTTCTAACCTTCCCCGGCCAGGCCGATCTGACATCCTAAGCACTAAGAGGAGAGCCTCTCCACCCCGCACACACATGTGCAATACCCGTCCCTTCAGATGGTCTACTTTGGGCTTACTGGGCACCAGACAGAAGAAGCCATTGGGGCACCTCTTTTCCATCCACACTGAGCTTCTGGTCTGGAAGGAAGGGCTAGGATGAGTGAACAGGAAGAGGAAGCAGGGTATCCAGTCAGAGGGTAGGATTAAGAGCAGCAGCAGGGGTGTGGGACCTGGAGGAAATGGGATCGGTATGTGTGTGTGTGGGGGGGTGCTGGGGGCAGAAGGCACAGAGTAAGCATACAGTGTGGGAGGGGAAGCCAAGCAGAACTGAGGTACCTGAAGGAATGCCTCCTTCCACATCCTCCATACCCCCAGTGTGCAAGGATTAGTCCTCTACTACAAGACAGGGTCCCTCAGAGCAGCCAGCCAGCTCAGTGGGTAAAGGTACTTGCCACCAAGCCTGCTGACCTGATTTCAGTCCCCAGCACTTGTATGGTTAGAAGGGAGATCTGGGGCTGGAGAGATGGCTCAGTGGTTAAGAGCACTGACTATTCTTCTGAAGGTCCTGAGTTCAAATCCCAGCAACCACATGATGGCTTACAACCATCCATAACAAGATCTGACACTCTCTTCTGGAGTGTCTGAAGACAGCTACAGTGCACTTACATATAATAAATAAATAAATCTTTAAAAAAAAAAAAAAAAGAAGGGAGAACTGGCTTCCGATGAGTTACCCTTGGATCTCCACACATTCACACACAAACACAGTGAAAATCATGCTAGAAAACAGAAGGGTCCCTCTTGTCTTTATTTTCAAGAAATCATGTAATGCACAAAGCCCATCTTGAGACATTATTTCTTATCTGTTTCATTCACTTATTAACAACAGTGACTTTTCTGGGAACTCATTCTGAGCCATACCACTTGCTCTCGGCACCGGGGATCCTGTCCTAGTCACATGTGTTCGTGGGTTTTACCACATTAAGAGAAAAGCTTGGATTTAGAACAGAAAACCACAAATAACAGGCTTTTCTGCCAACTCTAATCTGCTGCTTTTCAGGGAGGTCACAGGAACCCAGGGTGTGGGATTCTTAGATTTACGGAGCCCCATGTGGGCCAGGCACTGTGCCAGACGTCAGTAATAGGATCCTGACCATGGCCGTGCCTTTGTTAATTTAATATAAGACCCAAACGCGGGGCCACACAGAGTCTAAAATGAAACTGCCTTTGGACCAACCCAGTCTATTTCAAAGCTGTTGAAATCTACTGCCTTTTGGAATTTTATTTCTGGTACTCAGCAAAACAACAACAAAACCACAAAGAGGCAGGTTGGAATCTTACTATAAATGCAGCTATTTAATCTTTTGTAACTTCGTAAGAATTCCAGTGTGCCTGTGTGTGTGTGTGTATGTGTGTGTGTGTGTGTGTGTGTGTGTGTTCTCTCTCTCTCTCTCTCTCTCTCTCTCTCTCTCTCTCTCTCTCTCTCTCTCTCTGTGTTGGTGTGTGTGTGTGTGTGTGTGTGTGTGTGTGTGTGTGTGTGTGTGTGAGAGAGAGAGAGAGAGAGAGAGAGAGAGAGAGAGAGAGAGAGAGAGAGAACACGCACCAGTCCAGGCAGGGGTGGGAGGGTGTTTTTGAGGTCCTAGCTTCTGGACAGATAAAAATGTAACAAACATGGAAAGGAGTCGGTGTTAACCAATCTACACTCAGTTACAGAGTTGCTGAGCAATAACGGAAGCATTCCTGACCCAGCCTGGCCAAGTCCCAACCCTAGAAAATAAGGGCCCTTCCTCCAAGAAGTCATTGAAAGAAATCCAAAAGTCTAGCCTTATGCCTGCATGTTCTCTCTGTGTACCTGGGAACGAGCTTGAGCTGTGCTGTGCTGTGCTGTGCTGTGCTGTGCTGTGCTGTGGTCTTATGGAGGAGTGCAGACATCTCGGAGACATAGTTTTCTCCTAGGGGACAGGACAAAGCAGCTCTGGACAAAGGAACAAATATGCCCAGGGGCTAGGCCTGAGGGAGATGAGCTGAAATGAGGGGAATGGTTTCAGGAAGAGTGTTTGATAAGATAAAGAGGCGCATGCCTTTAATCCCAGCACTTGGGAGGCAGAGGCAGGTGGATTTCTGAGCTCGAGGCCAGCCTGATCTACAGAGTGAGTTCCAGGACAGCCAGGGCTACACAGAGAAACCCTGTCTCAAGAAAAAAAAAAAAAAAAAGCAAAACAAAACAACGACAGCAAAAAGATAAAGTGAATCTATTCCCAGAGACTCATTCATTCACGATGCAAAGGGTCAATAGATATATACTTAGGTGTGTAAGGTTCTATGCTGGCCCCTAGAAACAATGAGTGCATTCAGCACTATTTCTGTCCACAAGCTTGTTGTCTTAGTTCTACCACATCACTGGATCAGAGAGAGAAACTTGAAGTAATTCTATTGGACTTGATGATGGAGCAAAGGGTAGAGGACAAAGGGTAAAAGGCAAAGGGCAAATGGCTTCTCCTGCCTCGTTCTGCAAGCAATAGTCACGGAAGCCTGGATATATAATAGTCTACGAGCTAACCAGAGGCTGCAGGGAAGACCTGGGGCTATTCTCCACCTGTGAGCTCAAAGAACCTAAGGCTGGCCTAGTCAGGGTGCTGGCCTCCCAGCCTTGTGATCACAGGGCTATATGTACCTGCTTGCCCTTGGTTTCAACTCTGGGTGTGGGGTGGGTGTAGGTCCAAGGATAGATGAAATATGAGCTCCCAGATCTTGTTTGGGAAGCTTGCTTTTTGCAAAACCCCTTTGCTGTTGGGTTCAGAGGCCTCTAAGGGCCAGCGGCAGCTAAGACCCACTTCCGAGGCAGGGCCAGTCTGCTTGTTCAAACTGAGAGCCTGTTCTTTCACTCATGGTTGCTAGACTGTCCATTTTCAGTAAGCAACTTTAGGAAATTTGACTAAGACTGGGATGGATCTTCATGCCTAGTCCAGGGAGACCTCACAGTGGGTGCTTTTCTTTGCAAGAGGAGGAGTGGCCCCTCTGTGTGTGGGAGGGGGGTTTGTACGGCAAGTAGCACACAGTGAAAGAGAGGAGAAGAAAAACAAGGAAAGAAATAGGAAGCCAACTTTGATTCAGAGGGCAATCGTAGGGGACAGTCTCCCCACGGCAGACTGTCAACAGCTGAGGCACCACTGGGCCAGTGGCTGCTCAGACAGGGGGGACGTGGGCTCCTTTGTTAGAATGGACTGAATAGGATGTCCCTGCACCCAGACCTGGCCTCCCAGCTAACAAAGGGCCCCTTTGTCACCCTGGGCAAAGAGTGCTGCCGAGGTTGCCACAGCAACTCAGGGACACAGACTTAATGTGTGAGTGACATTTCAGATGGAAAGCGGGCATTCAAAAATTCAAATTTCTTTATGTAGAGTGGTCTCCTTCCCTGGGCATTTTAAAGGACTACAGAGTGAACAAAAGCAGAAATAAGGTAACACATAATACACCAGCCAAACCCCAAACAGAATATCCCACTTTCTTTCTGGGTCCTCCTTTCTCAACAAGAAAATTGAGTGAAAGTTTTGTTGCAGGCATCGTTGGGGGCCTCGGTGACCTCTTGGTTTCCTATCCAAAGGGTAACTGGACACCGTTAAAGTGAATTTGAAAAGAGCATCGTGTAGAATTCCAGCCTGTGGACATGGGATATGTGTTCATTCTCCATGCCAGACCAGCATCGGTTAGTATCTTTCTTAATGACTAGGAGATGGAGTCTAAGATGTGTTCATCCAAGCAGAGAGTAGACAAGGACACCTGATGTTACTAGTTCCTGTTAATAGATACTCTAGAGGAACTGGCAATGCAATAAGAAAAGATAGAGACTAATAACGATATATTGCATGCTTGAACATTGCTGAAATTAGATCTGAAATGTTCTCACTTAAAAAAAAAACTATAAATGTAAGAGGACATGATATCTATCTATCTATCTATTGATCTATCTATCTATCTATCTATCTATCTGTGTATATACACATATATGTTACAAATATATGCAATATTTGTATGTATCTCAATCAAACTGGGAGGAGGTAAAAAGAAAGGCAAAGTGAAGAAATAATTAGAAAAGAAAAGGAGTTGATCTCTTTTTGCGGGGTGACCATGATATTCCATATAGAATATAAAACAGAAATGACAGCAACAAAGATGAGCACAAATAGAGTGTGGCAAGTCTCCTGGATACAGGACAAACACCCAACACTTCTAGAATATTCCTCTATATGAGTATGGATAGAGAAAAATTAAAAGATAGTTGTGTTTCGAATATTTCAAATCTTGAGTTCATTTTATAGTGAAGTGTAACTCTAACCGAAACACTGACCATTTTCTTTCTCGAACTGTCTGAGAAAGATTGGGCAGATGCAGGGAGTCTTAGGGTCCCGCAAGGAAGCCTCATGGCCGACTCAATTCCTCGCATTTCCTAGTACACCAGGTTGGCCACTCTGTGCTTCTGTTCTGCGTTTCAAGAAGCATTAGAACTGGCACCTACTTCCAGGGGGTGATCAACAAGATTGGCGGAGGAAGTTGACCTACGGAGCTCCTCAGTGTGCCTGGCACAGTACTTTCTAGCAGTTATGGATGCTTTGTATTTTCCTCTAGATAATATGTGGTCGTTTCTAAGTATTTCTTTTTTATATTTAGCTTTGCTGAGTCCTTTCCCACATGGTAACACACAGTCGGGTATTAACAGCTGATTTTGCAGAAGTGAAAGCTGGGACACAAAGAGGTTGAGAGTCTTGGCTTAAGTCAAGCAGGGAGCTGAGCAGAGATCAGGGTTTGAATCCAGTTTCCTTGTTTTATGTTCTATGTAGTGGGTGGAGGAAGTGATCTTGTGCCAAAGACTCTGCCATACCATTGGCCCGTTTGGGCTTTTGCCCAGTAGACAGAGGCTGCGGGCTGGCTTGGCCTCTTGTCAGAAATAACGAACAGATTGAAGTGCTGTTGGCCCACATAAGGGAGTAGTGTCCAGGGCTCTAGCAATGCCCAACTACCACCCACAGACAACAAGTATCCACTTCTAGAAATTTCCTGAGGGGATGTTCTTGCGCATAGGCACAGAGTGAAGTGTGAGTGGAGAGCACTTCCGAGTTGCACAGCCCCGAGCCCTGAGGTTACACTCTGGGCTTATACTCTGTCACATGCTCCCTGTCACCAGCCTTCCAGAGTGCCATCCAACCTCTGCCTCTTAAGTCTTGCATCTGTTTATCCACAGGATATCTCTGCTGTAAGTCCTCCACATGAAGTTGCTAGGACAAACTGCCTGGGAAAGAATGTTGTCTTAGTCCCATTTGTTAGGGCTTGCTAAGTAAAGACCCCAGGTCCTTGCCCCTTGAATGGGATAATTCTGTGGCATATTTGTGCTCCTCTGTCTTCTCAAGTCCCCCCAGTGGAGTTCAGACCCAGTTGTCCCGAGTGAGTAATGCCTCTTTTCTTAACAGTTATTTTTCCTGACTCTCCCCCTCTACCTGTGCGTCTTGGAACGATGGCTTAGCAAACTCCTGGCACTAGACCCTTGGTGCAGAGGCTTCCTATCTCTTGGCTTTTGGAAGAGCTCCATAGGACGGGGGAGATTTTCTCTATGGATCCCCATTTTCTGATGCCCAGGTCAGCATAGTATGTCCCACCATTCTTCTGCTCAGGTTAGAGCTTAGGTTTGCTTCAGGGAAGAAAGATAGAGACCAGTGCTGAAATGGGACTCCCTTTGCTGCCCTCTGACTCTTGGATTTATAAAAAAACAGGAGCTTCTCTTTCTCCTTCTCCTTCTCCTTCTTCTCCTCCTCTTGCTCCTCCTCCTCTTCCTCCTGCTCCTCCTCTTCTTCTTCTTCCTCCTCCTCCTCCACCTTCTTTCTCCTTTCTTATCCTCCCATCTTCTTTGTGTGTGTGTGTGTGTGTGTGTGTGCGCGTGCGCGCACGCGCACATGTGTTTGTGTGTGTGTAAGAGGGTCCTCAAAGGCTTTATCTTAAGATGGGAACCAAGCATCTTGCCTATGTCACCCCCTGTATTAGTCACAGTCACCAAAGTGGGCGGGGGGAATTATTTTCCCTCTGCTGGAGAAACTCACAAGACACACGTGTTGTCATGGTTTGGCAAAGTGGGCATTGTTGGTACTGTGTGTAAACAGTTCCTAGAACAGTTAGCACCTCACAGTATTCACCCAGCAAGCAAGTTAAACTGAATCTTAAAAAATGAGTTAAGTTTCGCTACTTTTTTTTTTTTTAAAGGATGAAGGAAGAGAAAATAGAGTTAAATATTATCTTGCCTTTTAAAGACAGGCTCTCACTGTGAAGCTCTGGCTGTCCCAGAACTCACTTTGTAGGCCAAGCTAGCATCAAATTCACAGAGATCAGCCTGCCTTTGCTTCCCGAGTGCCAAATAACCAGTCTCTTAAACTTCCACCCAGAAGTGATACATACCACTTTGGGTAAAGTGAGTCAAATGATCATACTAAAATTAAAAAGAGAAGAGAGATTCAGTCAATCCCACTACATGCCTGAAAGGAGGAAGACTCTGGGCCGTACCTAAATCCTCTCAGCACCGAGTGCCTCGCTGCTGGCCACCATTGCTTTCTAAGATGATGGCCATCTTGAATGGGAGTCATAACATTCCCTGGGTGAAGGAGCTGTGGGTGGGATAAGATTCATTGTCCTTTAGGATCCCATGGGTGTTTAGCCACGTTGTCTTTTATATTTTGCAATCTGATGCTTTGTCCCCTGGGGTCTCACAAACCCTGCTGGGACAGTTCTGTCTGGAATTAGCCAATCCCTATCCTTAACAGAATGTGACTTGCCTATGGGCATACTTATCAAAAGCAAACCGACAACCCATCCTCTTTGCTTCCAACCTCCCTTTTCCTCAACTACCTGTACTCAGAGTCACTACTTACTTGCTCAGATTACCCAGGGACCAGGTACTGGCCAACTAGGAACGGACTCTAACCCCAGATCCACTGACTGTATTCACATCAACCAGCCCTAAACCTGTAGAATCTATGATAAAAGTCCTTACGTACAGTCTACTCTCTTCAACCCCAACTGATACTCAGGCTTCCTTGGAGGCCCCTCATGTATCTCTAACACAGCGTTCTCCCTCCTCTCAGGAGGTCACCATCATTTTAATATTAACCATCTCCTGTTGTCCTGATCATATCTAAGTAATAATAAAACATGCTCAAGTACATCTGCATGTTGACGGTTAGCAAAAGGAGCTGGAATCGGGAAGATTCATAAACACACACTCCCCCACCCCCGCCGCTCCCAGTCCTGAGCTGCCATTGGCAAGGAACAGCAGAGCTGGCCTGAGTCAGCTTGTTCCCACTGAGGTTAACAGGAAGAGAGGAGGTTTCAAGGTCCAATCTTATCCTGAAGCTAACAAACATGGCTGTGGTGTTCCTTGGAGGGGGGTAGGGGGTGGGCTCCCTATCTGACGAGGCACCAGAATAAGATAAGGCCATTAGGATAAAGTCAAGCTTGGGAGCTGTCTGTCTTCCCTGGTAAGCTTCGCATAGGACTCTTGGTGTCTTCCTTCTTCTCTGGGAAGGGCTGACAGGGGTGGCTGCTGCAGGTAGATACCAGAGAAGTCTCGGCAGTTTAGCTCCCATGAGCCTTCAAACCATGGTGGACTTTGTTGACAATTTTTTTTTAAAAGATTTATTTATTACTATATGTAAGTACATTGTGTAGCTGTCTTCCGACACACCAGGAAAGGGTGTCAGATTTCATTATGAATGGTTGTGAGCCACCATGTGGTTGCTGGGATTTGAACTTAGGACCTTCGGAAGAACAGTCAGTAATCTTAACTGCTGAGCCATTTCACCAGCCTCTTGTTGGCAATTTTTTGATGAGACCAAGAGTGCCAGAGTGTGGGCAGTGGGAAATGCTGGTGGAGAGACTAGGGCTTGGCTGTAGCTTTGGGTCTGCTATCAGCTCTTGGGTGTTAAGCATCCCTCACTGACCTCATGTGGCACTTTTATCTCCTGAACTCAAAAGGGCAAGATTTGTCAAGATACACACACACACACACACACACACACACACACACACAAACACACACTCACACACTCCAGCCATATTCATAAAATACAAATCAAAGAAAAATGAAACACACACACATACACACACACAAAAGTAGAGCAGGCACACGGTTGGTGGTGAGCATTGATGCTCCTGGGCTCAAAAGGGATACTAAGTTGGGTGCTGGCAGCTTCTCCCACCTTTTATTTTACTGATACTAGCCACTGAGAGAAGACAAGAAAAAGCAACAAAACATACAAGGATTGAAACTTAAGAGCAAGTTTTCATTTTATTTACAGATGGGACAGAGTGTAGCTCTATGTTTTTTATAAGCCGAAGAATCCATGTACAAATGATTAGAGTTAGTGAGTTTGGCAATGTTTCTGGTTTTTGGAACATTGTGTAAAACTTTATTTCCAGTATATTCTAGATCTGTATGGTTGAGAAACAACCTTAAATTTTTGTAGCTTAAAATAACAATATGCATTTATTATCGGTCATGGCAACTGAACATCCTATCTACCTGTCTATCTGTCTGTCTATCTGTCTATCTCTATCTATCTCTATCTATCTATCTATCTATCTATCTATCTATCAATCATCTACCAATCATCTATCTATTTATCAAGACAAGGTCTCCCTATGCAGCCCTGGTGGTCTTGGGACTCGCTATGTAGATCAGGCTGGACTTGAACTCACAGAGATCCTGCCTGTGCTAAACATTTTCCAAGTGCTAAACATTTTCCAAGTGCTAGACATTTTCTTTTCAGGGCTTCTCTGATAATTCCAGACCTCTTACATGGTAGCTTACAGCTCCAAAACAGAAGCCCACCGATAAGCCAAGCAGGCAAGGCTGTGTCAGTTTTAATGGACTAGC
This sequence comes from Montemys delectorum, assembly GCA_019843815.1. Taxonomy (NCBI): domain Eukaryota; kingdom Metazoa; phylum Chordata; class Mammalia; order Rodentia; family Muridae; genus Montemys; species Montemys delectorum. The sequence continues at coordinate 14,141 of JADRCD010236269.1, read as the reverse complement.
CTCAGAAGTCACAGTAGTTGCTAACACTCACCAAAATCAGCCTTTTTCAAGGGGGAGGTTATTAGACTCTATGGCTTGGGAGGAGTGTCAAAGGATTTGTGGAGGTGTTAGAAAGCCTTGACCATCATACTAACAAATAATAAATAATTGATAATAGCATAAAAATGACAAAAACCCCAGTTGAAAATCTAATAAAAGATGTGCCAGGTTTTTGCATATAGAGCATGGCTGAGGGAACTCATAAAGAAACCCGAAATAAGTGGGTGTACCATGTTCATGGATAAAAATAATACACATAGAAAACACCCTCTTCATTCAAATTGGCATAAAGATTGGTTCTGAGAGCAATGAAACTCTCAGCTGATTTTTACTAAGGTACAAAGGCCAATAGCCAAGGTAGTCTTAAAGAGCAAAGAGTGTGGACTTATTCTGTGGGACATCAAGATTTAGTACAAAGCTGAAGTAATCCAGCGGGCTAATGGCACAAGGAGAGAAAAGTAAACAGGACAGAGAGCACAGAAGCCATCCACGTGCTTATGAAATACTTGATTTGTGATACAGCAATGCAGAAAAGTGTGTATGTGAGAGAGAGACTATTGCCAGGTTAGTTGGGTATCCAGATCTGGGGGGGGTGGCGGGGAGAGAGAGAGGAAGGGAGGGAGGGAGGGAGGGAGGGAGGGAGGGAGGGAG
>JADRCD010236269.1:0-13351 GCA_019843815.1 Montemys delectorum | reverse complement strand
GAGAGAGAGAGAGAGAGAGAGAGAGAGAGAGAGAGAGAGGCAGGCTTGTGGGAAATTCCTTTTTGATAAGGCTGAGCCTCGTGTTTCTAGAAACAATGGCTGAAGTTTATTTAGAAGCTCTTTCCTTTCTGGGTTGTAATTTCCCTCTGTTGTTCTCTAACCTTCACTGGAAGACCAGTTCCCACACTGACGTGCCTGGATTTCACCGTTGCTAGGGTCCTGGCCAGGACCAGCCAAGTCTAAGAAGCAGTACAGAGCCCGAGTTAGTTTCAAGCTGTCTTCTAAGTGGGCAAGAGGCTCAAGTTCTTTTCTCCAGTTGTCCTTCCCAGACAGGCCTCGAAAATATTCCAGTACCCAGAACCCAGGAACTGGATACGGGGTGGGGTGAGTGGAAAGGAAGAAGCAGAAGACAGACCCTGACAGTTCTCCCAGCTAGCAAGTGTCTGCGGAAAAAGGGTGCTGTCACAGACGGACAGACGGCAAGGGGCAGATTCACACTGCTTCTCTGGGGTCCAAAAAGCTTTGGATGATGGCTAAGTGTACTGGGCTTCTGAGTCTTCCTGTCCTTGACCACTAAGGGGGCGGGGACTTTCCACAGTCTCCACTCAAGTGCTTCCAGTTCTGGATGCGCTCCCTTTCCGATGCCATTTCCTCATATACGAGTTCTTCATATAAAAAATTAACCTTTATGCACTTTGGCCCTCGGGGCTCCCTCTGAATATCTCAGATCAGCTTGAAGTGTGGTGTGTGTGTGTGTGTGTGTGTGTGTGTGTGTGTTTTGGGGATGGTGGTGGAAGGGGACTATTCTAAGACCCATGTAAGGCAAGGGGCCCAGTCTGACTAGTAAGATAGCACCCATCTCCAGATGGGTGCTTCTTCAACCACTTCCTACTTGCCCTGCAAGCCAGGTGGGGATTGACCCTGTTCCCAACATTTGGGGCTGGGAAGGTCCCATTTCTGGACAGGGGTGGCCTAGAGATTTCTCTCTTCCCTCTCGCCCTTGGTGACAAAAGGCGGGACAGGAAAGGTCCACTTGGACTGGCAACAAACTCTAGGGGCGGAGGGCTGGGCGGAGACCAGGGCGACCAGGGGGCCCCTTGCCCTCGGCGGCTCCGGAGGCCGGAACAATAGCGCTCGCGGGCGGGGCGGGGGAGGGCGTGGCGGGAGGGCGTAGCTCCCCTCCGGGCGCCGCCCCCGGCCCGCCCCCCGCGCTCGCACACGGGCTCGCATAGGGCTCCCACGGCTGCCCGCCCAGGCACTGCCCGCGGGAGCCGCCGCCGCCGCCGCCGCGCCCGCCATGGACGTCCGCCTGTATCCCTCGGCGCCCGCGGTAGGTGCGCGGCCCGGGGCCGAGCCGGCCGGCCTGGCGCACCTGGACTACTACCACTGCGGCAAGGTAGGCGGCAAGGTAGGCTGGGGCCCGGGTGTCCCGGGCTGGAGCGTGGGCGCAGGAGTCCTCTCCAGGCTGCGGACGTAGGCACTCTGGGGGCGCACACGGGGACACGCACACAACAGCCCGGACGACGGGCACGTGCCACCCACATCGCTACCCTCGCGGTCTCTCTCTCTCTCTCTCTCTCTCTCTCTCTCTCTCTCTCTCTCTCACACACACACACACACACACACACACGCCCGGAGTTGTAGATCACGGGCAGAAGTCAGCCCGACAGCTTCCCGTAAGACGACACAGTGACACACTCACCCACGCTTCGCATTCATTCACAAGCCGACGCGCAGCGACTCTCTGTCACCCAGCCAGGCGGCACCACACACAGCCTTCGCCGTCCCACATAAGTCGCGGTGCCAGTCATTTATCCTCAACCACACGCAGCCTCTCGCCCACGCACAGGGCTACGCTAACATACCAGCCACCTCATCTATCCACACTTATACACGACGCTGCTACACAGTTTCCCAGCTGCTGTCACATCCAGTGACAACGGGGGGGGGGCAGTCACACAAAGAAGTAGCTCCGACAGTCACAGCTCACACTTACAATGACCTACAAGTGCACACGGTCGGTCACACAGATCCATCCCCTGGACGAGAAGCCTGGGCTACAAATCGCCCTGACGGCCACCCAGTCACACCCGGACACACCCAGGGACAGTCACAGGCTCCAGCACCCTCCACTGCTCGCCCCCAACCCTCGGTCGTCCATAGTCGCGCGTCGGGGTTTTTAACTTCTCGGTGCTGATTATTAATTGGGCGGTTTACTAATTGGCCGTCACCACCCCATGGCGCCTCGGATTCTATGCAGGTGTCGTCTAATCAAGGCCTGTCCCTTCCCTGGATGGGGAGCTAGCATCCCTCCAGGCTGGGGCTGCAGCGAGGAGGCACACTCTCGCTCCCCCATCCCCACCATTTTTCTAGGCTCTCTGTCCTCAACTCCAGCCAGGGCCCCACAGCGCAGCGCCTACGGGAGGCTGTGCCTGGAGGCGTCGGACCCCAGCTCCTCTTCGAGCCCAGCAGGCTCGATCAGGGGCAGTGGCGCTGTCTGAGTCCCCTTCCCCCGCAGGGAAGGGAACTTTGAAACTTAGTTCGGACGCCAGACGGTCGGTGCGTCCCCGGGTCTGTGCGTCGGTCGGGGTCAGCCTGGAGCCGAGCGCGGCTTTTCGTCACTCGGAGCCCGGATTGAGGAGCGCGCGTGGGTCTCCGGGCGGTCGGGACGCAGACGCGCGGGCTCCGCGGCGCTGCGTGGTGAGTGCGCGTCGGGTGGTTGCATCCATGACCCTCTGGGGGTCTGTCCCCTTCTCTACAGGCTGTCTGCCCAGCCCCTGGCTGCGGGGATGTTGCCGGGATGCTGCGGGAGCCGAGCGTCCGGCGGATCGCTGAGCCTCCGGGGCTGGGCCTCTGCAAGTGCATCCTCAGGCCCTAAGGGAGCGGCTGCGGCCCGCAACCCTCTGCGGTTCGCCCTGGTCCGGGCGGCGCGGGTGCGTCCCGGGGCGGAGGTGGGCGGCGCGCATCTCTGGGAAGGGAGAGCAGATTATCTTTTGTGCGCTGATCCGCAAAGTTGGAAGCCTGAAAGGGGGGTGGGGGGGATGGTGCCTTAGAGAGAAGGCGGGTTCCGGAGCCGCTTCCACCGTGCTGGTGGGAAAATGGATTAAAACCAGCAAGTGGAGTTTTTACAAGAAGCTGAAGGATGGGGCAGCAGGTCACCTTCTGCCGTTGGCTTTGTTTAAAATATCGAACGGGCAAAACGGGGTTCACCCTCTGGTTTGGAGGCCGCGGTGGAGATTGGGGTTTTATGCTTTAAAGTCTGGATACCCAGCCTGGGGGAGGGGTAGTAGGGTAGCTGGAAGAGGTCTTTTGGAAGTGATGTATCTGCAGACCCCACCAGAGTGGGGCCAGACTGTCTCCCGCTGCCGCCTTTGGGAAGCAGGACTCTGTCGAGTCCCCCCCCCCCACCCCCGCCCGCCGCTTTATTCGGAAGCTCTAGAAACCTCTGACTCAGCACCAGAACCTCTGAGGTTGTAACCTGCTGGGAAGGGCGCAGAAGTGGATGGTGGAGATGTTGGTTTCTATCTGTGCTCTAGGACCCTGGCCTGCAGCTGAGGAAGTTTTGAGCAGAGTGGTGTGGGAAAAGCCGCCAGAATGCTCGAAAGGAAGGTGCGGAGCATGGGCTTAGATGTGAGACCTGCGGTCCAGTCCTTCAGGCTGGGGTGATGGGGCACCTGGCTCAGCCTGAATCCTAGCGGCAGATTTCCCAGTGTGATGCGGCCTTCCGTGGAGGTTCCTGAGGTTCACTGTGACCAGGAACTCCATTTTTTTTTCCCTCCGACACCAGAAACTGATGGTTGTGGAAAAGAAAATGTTCAGGTTCAAGCCCTCTTACAGCAGCTATCAGAGTTGGAGACCTCAGGTGTAATAGCCACTCTGGGGCAGGGTGTGTGCGTGCGCCTGTGTTGAGAGGTGCTGTAAAATAGGTTATAGGACCTGGACACAGCCCACAAACTGGGGAGGGCTCTGTTCCTGGAGCCAGGACAAGAGGCTTGTCTCTCAAGCATTTGCCCAAACGATGTCAGACAACCGTGGGGCAGTTGACCTGGAAGAGCCCTTGGCGACGGTCCCCTTGGCGACCATCCCCTTGGTGACTGTCCCTTAGCAATCCTCCACATAGAGATTCCCAGCCTCTTTAAATCAAAGTCATGAGCGCTAGCTGTTCTTCGCCTGGGTTTTGTTTGAGAAAACACTCAATAATAAAATGCCACTGGGGCTTCATTTTAGCTTCAGAATATTTGTGTAATTTGTTAATTACAGTAACATTAGCATACATTAAAAATTGTTTACTAAGCATAAAGCAAGCACGTTATTATTTTTTTTTTTTAAAAATGTAGTAATACCAAAAAAAAAATATATATATAGTAACAGTGCTCGGTAAGCACAGGGGCTCCTGGCTTCTGGCATGGAGGATCTGGGATCTTTTGAAGGAACTATTGATCTCTTTGCTTCACAGAAAGCAAAACTAAGTCATGGAGTAGCATCCCTGTGGGTTATGGAGCAGGTGAAAGGCAGAGATGAGGCTGAATCCAAGTTTCTCAATTCACAGCAGGACAGTCGTCTGGCTTCCTTGTGAGTCTCTCTGTGTTGCAGTTTTGGGGCTGGGAGGTCTATGTTGCATCCACAGAGGATCGAGTCCCTTCCCTTCAGATTTCTGAAAGCTGGGAGATCCCAACGTAGCTAAGGCAGACTGGTACCAAGAGGTCACTGGGACAGGGTGAACCTGGCTTCCTAGCTCCACATGTGGCTTTGTGAACTAAAGAAGATGAATTCTAGCTCCTTTTAAAAAGTTAAAATGTGTGTATGTGCAGGCATTCAAGTCAGAGACCACCTGAGGCTCTCTCCTTTCCACTGTGTGTGTCCTAGATGTCCACATTGTTAGGTTTAGCAACAGGTCCCTTTACCTGCTAAGTTGCCCGTAAGCTCTCTAGCTCTCTGTTGATACAGAGTAGGACCTAACAGAATAAAATGTAAATGAGCTTGGTCAGATATAAGCACCCATGAACCCACTAATCCATTCTAGGTAGAGAATATTTCCATTACCCTCAGAAAGGCCCTTGTTCCCTTCCTAGTGAACACCCCATCTTTGCCCCAGTGGCAACTTCTTACCTGATTTCTATTCCCCACAGTTTTTTTCTCTTCATTTGAGGACTGTGAACTCTATTTGAGCCCTAGCATGTCATATGCAGCATGGGCATTTAGAGTATGGCTTTTTTTTTTTTTTTTTATTTCATTCTGTTTTTTTACATACATCTTTGTGTGTGTGTGTGTGTGTGTGTGTGTGTGTATGTGTGTGTGTGTGGTTTGTTCCAGTTTGTCATTGAGTGATATTGCATTGTGTAAATACAATACAACTGGTTACTTTACCTGCAGATGGGCATTTGGGCTTGTTTCCAGTCTGGGGAAATTGTAAAGCCAGCTCCTGTGAATGTTCGTCTACAAGTCTTTTTTCAGGGAGAACAAATTGTCTATTATCACTAAGCCTTGCTATCCTCTTTACATTTTTTCTTTAAGATTTATTTTTGTTTTATGAATATGGGTATTTTGTCTGGCTGTATGCACATGCAGTGCCCAGAAGAGGGCATCAGATCTCCCGGAAATGGCGTTACAGATGGTTGTGAGCCCCAACATGGGTGAAAGGAAACCTGGGTCCTTTAGGAGAGCAGTCAGTGCTCCAGGCCGACGCTCACTCCCACCATGTATCCTCGGGAAGACATTGCCTACTTCTGTGGTTCAGGACACAGGAGGGAGGGATGCAGGCTAGGATAGTTCTTGGCACAAACTAGCTATTGATTAGTCGGTGGTGATATTAACCATCTGCCACCTACTCCAGCAAGAGGCCTAACCTCTGTGTTCTAGCATCCTTTTATCCCTGTTCGATACACACTCAAGGCCAACCTGGGTACCACTTCCTGTGGAGCACTCTGTGGCCAGCAACATCTTTCTTTCTCTAGGATCTCTCAATAGCTAGTACTGCTTGGGATGTGAGATGTTCTATCATCTGTTAATCAACAAATATTTATTGATCGCTGTTTTGTGCTAGACCTTTTCTAGGTAACCAATGCCACGGCAATGAACCAATTGTTGCTCTCAAAGCTTACCTGTCTGTCTATGGATAAAATACAGGATTATGATTAAGAGGTCTCTGGATGTTCTCTGGATATGAGGTAGGGAAGAGGGTTAGGATTAGCCAAGCTCTGGGACTGCTTTGCAATTGTGTGTGAGTGTGTGTGTGTGTGTGTGTGTGTGTGCGCGCGCGCGCGCGCATGTGTTTGCCCTAGTGCATGCACATGTGGAGGTCAGAAGTTGACACAGGATGTTGTCGTAGTTAGGGTTAGTTTTTGTTGGTGTTGTATACACTCAGTCCTCAGAAGAAGCACTCTCAGTTGAGGAATTGATTCTATGAGACTGGCCCATGGTCTTGTCTGCTGGATAGTTTCTTGAGCACTGATTGACTCAGTAGGGTTCCGCCCACTGTGGGCTGCGCCATCTCTAGGCAGGTGGGTCTGGAGCTGCTGTATACAAAAGCTGTCTGAGCAAGCCAACTAGAAAAGAGCCACGAAGCAGCATTCGTCCACGGTTTCTGCTTCAGTTCCTGGCTCCAGGTTCCTGCCCTGGCTTCCCTCAACGGTGGGCTGTAACCTGTAAGCTAAATAAACCCTTCCCTCCTCCAGCCGCTTTTGATCATGGTGTTTACCATAGCAACAGAAAGCACAATTGAACAGGTGTCTTCCTTTATGTATATTAAGACCAGTTTCTCATCGAGCCTGGAACTGAACATTTTAGCTAGACTAGCTGGCCAACAGTCTTCTAGGATCCACCTGGTTCCAGCCCACCAGCACTGGATTATAGACGTTCGCCTCCCTGCCTGGCTTTTACGGGGTTTTGGGGATCCAAACTTGGGTGTCTATGCTTATGCTGCAAGCACTTTATATCCACCAAGCCCTCCCCCAGCCTGTTTTGCAGTTTTAAAGTGGTAGCAGACCTCTGAAATTTTAAAAATTTATATACATAGTAAGAGTCGCTTGACAAGTTTTTTTCAAAGCCTTATTATTTTATTCATGTGTATATGCCTGTATGCAAGTATACACATATGTATACAGATGCCTGTGGAAGCCAGAAGAGGGTATTGGATCTTCTGGAGCTAGAGTTGCAGCAGTCGTGGGCCTGTGGGTGCTGGGAAGTGGATTCTGGCTCTCTGCAAGAAAAGAGAGAGAGAGATCTTAGCCACAGAGACAGATCTCAAGCGTCTGATCTGGTAAGTTTTAAAAAGCAGCTTCCTGGGCCACACTCCCAGGGATTTCGATTCCTATGGTCCTGGTGGGTGGGCCCTGAAGATTTGTACTGTCTCGTGAGCCCCCATGTGATGCTACAGTGGGTCACATGTTAGAGGCCACAGTTTGTGTAGTGGCGGCTCGCTTGTTTGCTTACAGTTTTGTGTGGGCTCCTGGCAGGCAGGAACCATGCTCAGCACTTGGCACAGTGCCTTCTCATAATGGCTCGGTATCTAAGTGGTAGTGGGTGAATTATTTTGCTCACCACCCACATAACTCTGGGTATAGCATCGGGTACGGATGGGAACTAGGAGAGCTTGGCTACTAAACGACTGGAGGCTCCCTGCGGCAAAAACCACAAAGTGGAGATGATTTCCTGTTATGGTTTGTCTATGCTCAGCCCAGGGAGTGGCACTATTAGAAGGCGTGGCCTTGTTGGAGTAGGTGTGTCACTATGGGTGTGGGCTCATCCTAGCTGCCTAGACGTCAGTATTCTGTTAGCAGTCTTCAGATGAAGATGTAGAACTCTCAGCCCTGCCAGCACCATGTCTGCCTAGATGCTACCATGCTCCCACCTCGATGATAATGGACTGAATCTCTGAACCTGTAAGCTAGCATCAATTAAATGTCCTTTATAAGACTTGCCTTGGTCATGGTCCCTGTTCATAAAAACCCTAATTAAGACCCTAGCAGTAAAACTCTAATTAAGACACTTCCTATCCTGGACTTGGGGTAGGTGAGACTTTTACAGAATCTGTGGGGGTGGAATTTTCATGGCTTGCTTTCTTCTGCAGGGGGCAAGGGACAGTGGTGAGTCTTATGGGAGAAGCCCTGGGCTGGCTGGAATTAAGGAGCTCTGTTAGGAGGCCAGATTCTCTGCCGGGAGCGCCTTACTTCCAGACTTAGAGTTTCTTTTGCTGTGAAGAGGCACCGTGACCACAGCCACTCCTATAAAGGGAAACATTTAATCGGGGCTGGCTTACAGTTCAGAGGTCCAGTCATTATCATCATGGTTGGGACATAGCTGCATGCAGGCAGACATGGTGCTGGAGGAGCCAAGGGTTCTATATACTGATCAGCAGGCAGCAGAAGGAAACTGTGAGCTACACTGGGCATAGCGTGAGCATATGAGAAGTCAAAGTCCGCCTCCATAGTGACACATTTCCTACAGCAAGGCCACACCTATTCCAACAAGACCACGCCTCCTAATAGTGCCCCTCTCTATAAGCCAAGCATCCAAACACATGAGCCTATTCAAACCATTACACTGACCATCTAGTCCTGCCTCCTGCCTGTCAGAGGGTCCTCCCAGATCAAGCTTATGTATGCCAGGAGCAGCAGTCCAGGCTGCCACTGCTCACTTCAGTCTCCTGAGTGGCTTGGAACATGCCATTAGCTTTCCCTGGGTTTCTGCTCCCCTGTGTACAAAGGAGAATCAAGTCAAGTCAGCGACCATCACCCCTTCAAGACTGTGTGGTGTGAGGTATAAGGAAGTGAAAGGCTGGGGTGTCTTGTATGATTGTGGCCCATGGAAGGATCCTCTATCGGGGGTGATGATGCTTTTTGAAGGATGCATTAGCCTGCTTTTCATTGATATAACAAAATGCCTGAGGCAGGCTAACTTTATGAGGCCAGCCTCTGCTACATAAACAAACTTGGTCTCAATAATAAAAAATAAAACTGGAAGCTAAACAAAATAAAGGGATAGATTTGGGCTGTAGTCTTGGGGGCTAAAAGTCTATAGAACGCAGCATGGGCTTCGGAATGTTGCTTCACCTCACGGCAAAGGCACTAGTAGCCAGAACAGATGTGGGAACAAATGACAGATTCCATTTTAAACCAAAGCCACAGGGTGGGGAGAGGCAGGACTTGCTGCTGTTAAAACACCTGTCTCCTGAGAACCTCTGAGGATCCTAGAGACCAATATCTCAGCTACAGTGAAGAACTCCCACCAGGTCTTTTGAGGGGGTATTGAGATGTTGTCCCTGGGATAAAAGAGGACTCTTGTGTTCCAGAGTGAATCTGACAGATAAGTGATCAGCAGACACTTGCTCTTGACATGAGGGAATGAATGAATCGGGGATGGGGTTGGGGAGAACACTACCCAGAAGTTAGCATCAAAATCTGAAGCCTGGGGTGAGCATCTGGAATCTAGAACAGGACCAGGGCCAGGGCCAAGAGTGTTTGAGTGATGGGGGCACAAGTGCTATCTCATGAGCCAGCGTGGGCCTGGTAGGTAGGGCAGCAGGGAGCAATGGAGACCCTAAGTCTGTGCACACAGCACAGGTTCCCATAGATGCTCTGCTGTGTGGCTGCGTGTTGCTTCTGTGTTTCTCTTTCACTTCTTTGATTTCTTAGAGTCCCAGGACTGATGTTTAGTGTGGGTCAGCTGTGGAATGCAGTGGACCCAGGATTACAGCATGCTGGTAGCATGGGTGAGTTATTCAGTGGTCCAGTCTCTTCCTCTGTCAGATGGTAAATCAGCATCTTCCCCGTGGAAGAGGGTCGGAGATCACAGTACTCAGTACAGATAGACACACTTTCGTTTCCATTTGCTAAGAACAGAGCACTGTGTTAGAAATCAGCTCTTGTGCCCTCGGAAAGGTGGAGCGTGGCTTTCCTACCACCAGCCTTTCCCTCCTTTAGGTAGTAGGGAAAATATGGAGGGGGGTGGTGGTGCTTGGAAAACACACAGCTCAGCCACTCCAGGCCTGTTTTCTTGGATGTGCACAGCTTTGGTATGAGGTGTTCAACTCCAAGATGAAGCTGACATTATTGCCCTCCGCCCCGAGCTGCACAGTGTCAGGTCTGGATTCACACTCTGCCCCATCAGGAATACTCTCCAGTAGGAATGTTCTCATCCAGTGCTATGGCCTACGGCAGATGCTGGGTGGGGTCCCTACCTGAGACAGCCATAGCTCCAGAGCTGGGTGGCTTCCGTCATTCACACCTATGACCAACTTCTTCCTCTGCCCCACCACATGTCCCTCTCCTTATGGGTGTACCCTATGCCCCCAATCTTGCCTCAGTATAGCTCTTCCCTGGACAACTCTCCAATTCAGATTATGATTTCATGAAAAGCAGGTAAACCCAAGGTGAAGAAAACTCCTCAGAAGCTATCAGGGAGTTTCAGGAGGCCACCCAACTGTCCCCAGTCCTATAAGTTATCCCCACGTCCAGAGCAGACAGGCGATTTTCTCCCCAGCTTCTAGGCTAGAACTGAATGATCCCTTCACGGCAGCGCCTTGACCAGCAAGACTGGCCCTGTCCTCTTGTTAGCAGTGCAAGCGTCCAGCTGCCTCCCAGGTTTACTAACTCGGAAACCTGAGATGCAGCCCAGTCATCCGGATGGCTGTGCAGTCCAGCCACTGTGTTTGCTTGTGCTTGAGAGGCAGAATGCTCCTGGCACGTGGGGGAGATCAAACACAAGCCATTGAGATGTCCCGTCTTCAGAAGACAGAGAAAACATCATAGAGACTGGTCAGAATTTGAGAAAGTGACGCCTCTGTCCCTCTACACCTGCCCCCCCCCCCACTCAAACCAAGTAGGCTAGTGTGTAGCATGTGGGTGTCCTTGCTCCCCTGCAGGCGTGTCTCACCACGGTGATGGACAGATCCCCTGAGGTGCTTTTCTGTCTGCCTGGAACGCCCCCCCTTCTGTATATGCTCCACACCCCACACTTAGCTCCCCTACATTTAAGGCTCACCTATGTGACATTTTACGAAAGGCCAAGCACTATCACTGCCCCTGACAATTCTGTGCGTGCTCCTTGATCTACATTCTGAGTCAGTAAATAGCAGATTCACATCTGCTAAATTCAGCTTTCTCATTGAGTGACTGGACATTCAGGTTTGGGCTGAATTTCTAGCACCAGGCACACAGTAGGCACTCTTATAAAAACCCACTGTACACTGAAGAAACCCAGCCATAGGCACTGTACAACCACGATCTTCCTGCTCACTCCAGAAGGCAGCAGAAATCCCAGTCACACCGTAGCAAGTTTTAAGCATCAAGGTAATTGATCAAAATTTATCACCCTGTGCTACACAACATCTTCTTGCTAAGATATAAAATTACCATTTACCATGACTCATTAAGTTAATAATTACCGACCATATGCTTTTATTGCTTCTCCCAAGCCAAGGTGATAAATCACCCTGTGGGTTTGGGTCTGTGTAAATACAATGACTGCCAACAGTGCAGATACGGGCTTTACAGACAGGAGCACACAGGACTGAAATACTGAGCTGAAAGCCCAGCCTCACGATCCTACTGGCCCCTCCTGGTGTCTCTGAGGTCCCAGGCCTGTGCTTCTCCACCAAGGCACAGTTTTAGAATATTCCTGGTTGTCATAGCTTTTGGAAGGGGGTGCTTCTGCCATCTAGCTGGTGGGGGCCAGGGATGCTCCTTCGAGTCTTATAATGCACAGGGAAAGCTCCGACCCTATATGATCAGGTCCAGCATCTCTGCCGTGCTGGGTTAAGGAGCGACTTCCACCATGACTCTTATTTGCATCTGTGGTCACTTCTGCCTCGAGTGTTCTTTTCATCTGAGCTTCACAGCAAAGACATAAGGCATTTCTGTCTTTAGCTGTAGGCTGGGCCAAGCCACTGATCCAAGGCTTTGGGCTGATGCATGGATCACTTCATTTGCCCTGTTCTCAGCTTCCACTGTCTCTCTTGGAACTTGAGTTTGGTAAGGGTAATTTTTCCAGGGGCTATGGGTTCCATGGTCCTTAGGACTCCGGGGCCATGTTGTCAGTCTCTCTTTTGGTTTCTCTATTTCCAGCAGTATCTCAGTGTTTCTCATGGCCACCCCCTTCCTGTTGCCCCCTGGGCTCTTATGGACTAATCGAATTTCCCATACATGGATCTACATGTGAATTGTGAATATTTATGCATTATGAATGTGTGCGTGAGGAGGTTGTTTTTTTCTTTCTTTGTCATCCTTTTGGGGTTTAGAAGCATGGGGAAAAGATGAAAGTAAGTTTAGTAGCTGCCCAAACACCTAGTTCCTGCCTAGTGAGTTTTGTTTGAATTTTTGTGGAATTTCAAAGGGAAACATAGGGTAGAAATAAGCCCAGATGACCCTTTGCCACTTGTAGGTGAGGACTGGCCCAAATGGCTAGAGTGCCAGGTGGCAGAGGGACCAGGGTTTGTCCTTTTCTCCATGGGTGACCTCCACACGAAGCTGCCTCCTGAGAGGTGTGGGCATGCGTGTTCACATTCGTGTGTATGTGTATACGTACACGCGTGTGTGCAAGGTGCCTGTGTGCTGCTTGCCTCTTGCTCTGACTGTTGGAGAGCTTTCTCTTGTGGTGGGGGTCTGGTATCTCCAGCAGGGCCTCCTGCCTTAGGTGTCAACTTCAGGCCTCATTTGCTAGTAGGTCGGCTGCATATTATAGCTAATTAAAGCATGCTTATCTCGAAGCTGGGTCTCATTTTCAGAATGATTCATAAACTTGTTGGAAATGATTCTGATTCCATAGTTAACCCCAGGTCAATCTCATGCATAGATCTTACTACTGCACTGAGCTGTGCTTCGGCTGGACCTGGGCTTTCTAGAGAGGAAGGCAGACCTTGGGCCTCAGGGCTTCCTTCTTTATTCTGAAAACATTTGCTGACAGCTCCATGGGTGATCTCAGGAGCCCCCATGCTTCCTGTGTTCCATCCATCCACCTGAGAGGTGGGTTAACTCTTTATGTGGAGCCAGGGGGTCACATGACTCTGCATCTGATGAAGTGCCTGGGTTCACGTCTTGGCACTTAGATGCTGGGTGACCTTGAACCTGTTTCCCAGCCTCTCGGAACTTATTTTCCTGATACCCCACTCTCAGCTCATGTGGGTGTTAAGATCTCTGGGAGATCAGACCAGTTGTTTTCTAGCTCATTCCTGCTACTTGGGGCTGCTCGGGTGTCGTGGCTCTTAGGAAAACAGTGAGTAGCACCTCTATCGAGGAGTTTACATCTTCAATAGAGAATCCGAGAAGCCAGCTTTTCACTGAGAAGCCAGCTTTTCACTGTCACTCCCCCAGGAAGCCTCTTGTAGTCAATTGCACGTTCAGACTTAACCCGGGAG
>JADRCD010236268.1:5772-19794 GCA_019843815.1 Montemys delectorum | reverse complement strand
GCCTCCGGTTTACACCTTCAGAGTGTCCAAGCATTCATGTTTATTTTGACCATTTAGTGTGGGAATATTTTAAAACTTGAGTTGTGAAGTATTTATTTATGTTCACTTGTGGCTAGTTTTATATCATCTCAAGAAAACAGGCATGTTGTTCACTGTCTGGGTTTGTACTTCAAGTAAAGAGAACACAGAGTGGGAGGCACATGGATGACCTGAGAGAGAACACAACTTGTTATAATTTATACATTTAAAGCTATAATGGAGCCAGATAAGAGTGTTCATGTCCATGCAGGACAGAAGCTGGAGAGATGGCTCAGTGGTTAGGAGTGTTTACCACTTTTACGGAGGACCTGGGTGCAGCTCCCAGCACCCATATGGTGGCTCATAACCATCTAGTTCTAGGGTACTGTGCCCTCTTCTGGTCCCTACATGCTCCTGCATGCACATGCTGCACATAAACTCATGCCAGCAAACAGACAAAAGAGAATATACGTACATATAAATAAAACAAGTAAATATTTTTAAAGTCTAGTTTGGCTTCACAAGATAGAGGATTTGCTTTGTCTGTACTCCAAAAATAAAAACAAAAATCCACAAAGTAACAAAGCCAGCAAGAACAAGGGGACATTTAATTTTAATCCCAAGTACCATTGTGTATATGCTTAAGAAACTCAAAATTTCTTGCTGTAGTATGTTGTCATCACTTCTAAAACAGGTATTCTCTACAATGCTATCGTGGGAATGTGTGTACCCTCTGATGTTGGAATTGATGCCTCAGCATAACGGCACTGAAAGGCCATGAACCCTCTAGAAGACATTAGGATAGCTTATGAAGTCTCATGGGACAATGTTAGGGACCTTGGGAGAGGGTATCTCCCCTTGTGTTTGCAATGTCTGTCTCTGAGCACACCCACTTGCCTTCCAATTTCCTGCCATGAACAGATACAGTATTATGCCTTGCCAGATAGAACTGTCCAATCCTGGGTTGTCAGCCTCTACAACCTGAGATAAATTATCATCTTTCCTTTATAAATTGCCCTGCCTCAGGTATTTTGTTATAGCAAAAGGAAATGGACTAAGAAAGGTATTTAACTCACCATCACTACAAATACAAAGGATTGGTCAATGCTCACACCAGTCATTTTGGTCAAGGTCATGAGCAAATTCTACCAGTGGACACTTGGCCCTTTGCTCATCAGCTTCAGAGTGCTGCGGTTTCGATCGTTTATCTCTTCTCCCTGCACCCTCCCCTATAACTCCTCATATTCTGTGATCTTCTTTTGTTCTGGCATGGCCATTCTCTATCAGCCACAGAACGGGCAGTCATCCATATTGGCCATCTTTATTTCAAGTCTTAATATTATTGTGGGATTAGAAACCTGGTACACAAGCAAGGCAGAACAAATTGCAATGTGACAATTAGCCATGTTTTAAAATGCCACTTTAGTCTATACAGTGCTCTGCTTGATGCTTGTGAAAATAATGCTGAACTATTCTTTACTTCTCAGCTTAGGTGCCACATTCTCTAAGAGACCTGCCTCACTTCCACAGCATCAGGAAAGACAATTTTACACAACATTAATATCTACAACTGGTGGTGATCTTATAAAATGTCACTCCGAAATGCTGCAAACATCTCAGCCTGCTTAAGCACACACAATGATATTTGCACATTGGCAAAATAACTCAACAACATACATTCTAGAACATATATCTTTCTTGTGGAGTAATGTGTAACTGTATTCTTGTGGGTCCCTTGATGAGCTTGCTACAGATATGTGACAAAGTTCTATAAAACTGGGTGGTGTTAACGGAAATGTGTTGACCTCCAGTTCTGGGAGACAGAAGTCCAAGATTAAGGTGTGAACAGATGTATTTCTTTCTAAGATGGTGAGAGAGAGCATGGACAGCTCGTGTCCAGCTATTCCTTGGCTTTTATTTCACATGCTGTCCATCTGCAAGCTGCTTCAGCTGAAATTCTCGTTTCTGTGAAAGTACCAGTCTCATTGAATGAGTGACCCACTGTGCCCCAGTATAGAGTCATCTCAACTCATTTCTGCAGTGACTTTGTTCCCAAATAAGGGCACATCCATTGACATTAGAAACTACAAACTTCTTCTGCATATGAATTGAGGCAGAGTATAATTCAAAGCAGGAGTCTGCTTTCTTCACTATTCACCTGACAGCTCTTTCTCCATACCTCTGTGAGATCAGGGAATATGTCCGTCCTCTTCCTCCCTTCCCTGCCCTAGCTTCTCACATGGCACTTAGTTCTTACAGGAGGGAAAGAGAAGAGGGCAGTTCCCAGATACCTGCTTTGTAACAGGTAGCACTTAAGGCATTTTACTTTACCTCAAGTCAGACTTTGCTCAGAGCAAACTGCACAGGGATTAATGCCTCTTCCCGCCTCCCCCCCATATTATGTAGTACATAAATCATTTACTTATGGAGCATTTGATGCCTAGGACAGAAAATAACAAAATAGGAGGTAAAGGGAAGATAATTAAACACATGAAGAAACTGGATGCAGCTTTCATGCAAATCCAGATTACTGAGCTGCTCAGGCAATAACACAGCACATTTCTCTTACAGATGTGAGATGAGAACTAAAAAATCCACACCAAGTCTGTAGCAAAGACACAGGACAGAGAAGGACTGCTAGACAATCCAGCTAGACAATCCAGCTAGCTTGTTTGCTGTCTGGCTTGTTCAAAGTATACCAATAAAGTGTTTTGGTCAGCTGGTCAAAGCTTCCATGGCCAAATGCAGGGAGAATCAGAAGCATGGGAAACACCAGAAATGGTGAGAAATTGAGAGAGGACAAGGGATCTGAAACTGGAGCTAAAGAGAACAGGGGAAGGTCTTTAAAGAGACCAGAGAAGTGGATGGTCATACACTATGGTCTCAATAGAAACTGAGCTAATGGCTTGGTGCATCAACCTCTCTGATTACTCCTTTCTTCATCTCTAAAGTGAAACAAGGGGCTGAGAAATGACTTCTCATGAAGTCCTTGCTGTGCAAGCACAAGAGCCTGCATTCAGTCTGAATCCACTAAAAAGTCAGGTGTTGGGGTTCAGGCTTGTGATCCCAGTGCTGGGGAGACAGCAACAGGTGAATCCTTGAGGCTCAATCCAGCCAGTCTGATTTAGTGAGTTCCAGAAAACCGAGAGATATTTTTCAAAAATAAAGGTGGGGAAAAAAGTGGATAATGGCCAAAGGACCCTAGCCTACACACAAGCACACACACATGTGCACACACACACACACACACACACACACACACATACATACACATGCATAAAACCATGCACATACATGCACACACACATGCACACGCACACTCATGATTAGGACCACACACATGCACGCACACAGGGTTGAAGGGGAGACGGGGGAGGTTGGCATATAGACAGATACACACACAAAAAAAATTGGAAGACAGAGGGATGTATATGATGAAGATACATTATCCTCATTTATAGTTTAAAAAGAGAGAGAGAAGCTGTAATACTTATATCACACAGCATGCTACTCTCAAAAATACCCGGAAATTAATCCCAGAAAAGTAAAGGAAAATGAAGATATTGGGAAGATTAGATAAATGTTATAGTCAGACTTTGTTCTTTGTCTCACGTCCCAGCATGATGGAGAGCCCAGTGCTATCAACTCCAGCAATATTTTTTACCCTTCCAGCACCATAGCCATGGCTCACGGCATACTGTAGAAAGAAGCTTCCCTGACCAAGGCTGAGATGAGCTCAGGTCTATGGGCACAAACATTCAATACGCAGTCTGCAGATGTGTCCTTTGCTTCCCCTTCCAAAATTCTTCCCAGATTGACTCTTTCTCCTGTCTTCTTTCTAGATCAAACCATCATCGTTTCTTCTAGTGACAGACACGCCACTCTTCCTCCAACCTACTCCTATTGCATGAGCCCTCCTACAAGTCATACTAGTGCTCAGAGCTTATAAGCCAGCATCCAAGGCCCCTTGCATCATAGGGTGGAAAACACACACCAGAAAAGTCTCTCATGGCTACAAATACACTGCACCACACAGCAAGCATACTCCAGAAGTCTGAGACATCGTTTGTACACACACACACACACACACACACACACACACACACACACACACACAGAGAGACACAAACACACCACACACACACACACACACACACACATGCACTCAGAGTATTCACACATTCTTTGTGTTTACAACGCTTCCTCACTCATCATGTTAGACTCTCTGTGTATCTGTTTTTCAGGAAAGTCATTCTTTAATCTCCTCATAGAAATGCAGTCATTAAACTATTATAATTAATTACTAGTTATTATAATTATTAGAGTGGGACAAAATGATAATGATACAATGCCCTTTTCTTTTCCCTCATAGTCATAGTTCATGAAAATATATCTACTTGTGTGACTATTTATTGACACTCCCTCCTCCACCAAATGTGCAAAAAGCATGTCTATTTTTCCTTCCTAGAATAATGTCACGCTCGGCTCTAGCTCATGGCAACTGCTCAGAAAGTTTTAGGATTCAAATAATGAATTGATGGTGGTTAAAAGATTCCAAATGTTATACCAGTTGGCTTTTGATTCAATCAGCTGTCTCCTGGGCAACAGAAACTAGTCATCTGAGAGGGAAATTGCTCCCCATATCAGCTTCTCAAGATTGGGATTTTGCATCTTCCTTGGTACTCTGCAGAGTGTCTGTCACCTGTCTTCATGAGGGCAGCTCAGATTCTTACTTTCTAAACTCCAAATACTTGAGGTTGAAGCTCTTTCTCACTGATTATCACTATTCAATCTAAGCACAAAGATCAGCCATGATTATTAGCCTTCCCATGGGAATTTAGCAGCAACAGCAACCATTTTAAGTCTTGTTCCATTAATACAATCCTGTATTCAGGACAATATTTTAACACATTATTCTATCAAAGAGAAGCTGTAGAGGGTGGTATGTTATATGAATTATATGAGAGAAAAGTGTATTTTCAAAGAATTCTAATCTGTTTTTATTTGATACCTTCCCCTCATTTAACATTTCTAGTTGGGCTATGACTTGTAGATTTCAATGGTGACCCTCAATATTCTTCATTCATAAAGTACATGGGAGAAGCTCTTCACCTTTTATAGCCTACTCCTTTCCCCAGAAAATATGGTCAGAGCCAAGGAGAGGAGTTATGTTGCTTAGAAGGATTCTCTTTCAAATATTAGCGAAGTAAAGGACAGGGTACGGGAGCACTTGGCTGTGATTCCTGGCTCTTCCTTTAGTACCTGCCTCACTTTGCACAATTTCTTAGCATCTATAATTTCTCTGCTTCCTCAGATGAAAAAATAATTACAGTACCTACCTACCTACCTACAGAAATGGAATTGAGGGAATACATTAGGTCTACAAAGATATTTATCCCTGGGACACAGCACCTACTAACAGCAGGAGGATGGAGGATGTGAAGGAGTAATGAATGTTTTAGATGTCACAAGTGAAACAGAAAGATGTGCAGTGCTTCTTAGGGCATCTTACATTTAATATGAAGCCTTTCTAGAATCATAGAAATTATTATTGAATAGGGCAGGAAAGAAAACCAGCTGGGTGCTGTAAAGGTGAATCTGAAAATAAGCTAAGCCAGCTAGTGTGTGCTGGGCTTCTTCCCAGTGCCACCAGTGTCTGGGCAGTATTGCTCTACTCAAATGTGCACCTTCAGCCTTACACACTTGGGGATGGATTTCCTGTCCATGTTCCTAGGAAGGTCAGAGGCATGGAAGTAGAATGTGGTCTGTGCTGTTGAGGAAGAGTTAGGCTCACCCAGCAACCTGGGCCAGGTAGCAAGTGGTTATTGCTGAGAACTAAATGAGGCTTATCTGTTAGTCATGGGTGGCACCAACTCCATCTGCTGTGTCAGGAGCTATGAATGCTATGGGAAGAAGCAACCTGTAAAAATGACACGTGAGGTAAGATGTAGATGCTTCTTTAGGAGGTAGTGGCACGGTGATCGTGAAGCGTCTCCCAGGCCCTTCAAAATTTACAGACGCAACAAACCTGAAAACAAGATCTAATCAAAGGCAAGCTTGCCCATAGTCACTCAGCAAATATGCAAGATGAGGAATGGCCCTTGGAATTACAAACTCTCCACACACACACTTGCTCTACCCTTGAACCAAATGCACAGGTAGAAAAGACACTTGGTACCCCTTGAGAAGAATAGCAAGAGCTCTTTCTTATACTCACATGGCTGCTTCAAGTTTAAACATGTTTTCCTCTCTATTCTCCACAGAGTCTCAGAATAAATCTTATTAGTCACCCATTCACTCACTCGATTCATTCATTCATTCATTCATTCATTCAGTAATAATTTGGAATTTCTTTCTATGCGAGATACTGTCCCAGACACTGAGACTACATCAATAGAAAAATAAACAGACCTCAATGCTTAAAGCTCACAGCCCAGTAGGCAAGACAGAAATTAAACAAGAAGGAAATCATACAAATGGATGCCTACTTGAGAACTGACAGACTATTCTTAAAGGAAAAGTTGGATAGCAGTCACGCCTAGCGCACTCATGATGGGATATTGTAAATAACTCACTATAATATTTCCCCTAAGCTATTTTTTCATAATGGGCACTTTCTCATTGTTCAAATGTTCATGAATAGCCAGAGTCTCTGAGGGGAGTTTGCATAGTGGAATCAGACTACAAAAGAGCCCAGTTATTGATTTTTGAGGCTTGAAATATAGTATGATACAAACAAGCATTTTTAGAAGCCAGTGTTTGTTTGTTTGTTTAATTCTAGCCCAGGAGGTTTAAAGACTCCAAAGTTATGAGAGAAAAATTTCAAATAGATACCCATTAATCAAATAAGTTGCTTGTTCTCTTAGAGTATCGTGCACTGTCCATGGTAGGATTAAAATGCCAGTCTCTTTAACCCTTAGGTTGTCAACATACTGCAGAGTTTGGTGGTGGGTCATATACATTCCTAATGGTGGGTTAAACTGAGAAAAGGAAAAGAAAAGGGAATTGCAGTTAAGAGGGACGACCCCCAGCCCTGGGGGCCCTCAAAGATCAAAAGCTAATATGAACAGGCTATTATTGGACTCATGTATCTTGCCCACCTTGGAGAAATCACACAGATGCATAATATCCAGTCAGCACCACAGATCATTTATTGTCTCAACAACAGATTAAGAACTGAGCGAGAGAAGAGATGTGGGTGATTTAAGGGCTGTGGATTGGTGAAGCCATTATCTGCCTTGAGCTTCGGCCCACCCTACCACCCACTCCTCCAAGTGAGGTTATAATAGAATGATAAGTCTGTAATTATATTTTACTTGTGGAAAAAAGATGGTGATGAGTCAAATGCCAACTCACAGATGCACTGGGCACCAGTCTTCCCCTCTTGGGCCCAATCTAGAACTCTCAGTATATGTGATAGTTAACACTAATCATCAACTTATGAACTAGCCACTTGACAGGATCCAGAATCACCTATGGCACAGCTTCTTTGTAGACCTGTAAAGGATTATTTAGGATAGATTACCCTTTGGACACACCTAACAGGAATTATCTTTACAATGTAAGCTGAGGTGAGAGGACCCACTCTTAAAGTAGATGATACCGTTCCCAGGGGTGGAGTTCTGAACTGCACAGAAAGAGGAAGGCTAGTTGAGTCTGTGCAGTCATCAGTTGTCTCTTCTCTTTGACTGTAGTTGCAACATGACCAGTTGCTGCCCTGAATTCTGCACTATGATGGAGTAGACCAACTGTCAGTCAAAATCAACCCTTTTGTAAGGTGCCTTTTATCAGGCATAGTTTCACAAGATACAAGTAACTAACATACTGTGGGTCATGTACTCGAATCCACATGGCTGCTCTGGCATAAGAAAACTGGACCATGAAAAGTGGAGTAATTGCCCATTAAGCACATTAAGTTGTGAGTGGTAAGACCCAGGCTCTGATGACAGGAGATCTGGAGATTGGACAGGCGTTGGAATCAAGGGAAGAAGCTCTAGCAAGATGTGTGGATTAGATGATCAGAGACCAAAGTGGAGACTCAGTTCCTCTGTAGGAGCAGTTCACAGCAACCAAGAACCAAATTGGGTAGGTGAAGCCACTTGAACTACTGACCACAAGCAAAAACTGACAAATATGTACAGACATATGAGCCTTCTTTAAAGTTAGAAGTAACTTCAGGGATAAGAGTATGACATACTGAGTGAGAAAGGAAATCATAATTGGCTGAGCTTTTAAACATTAACCAGAATAAATACAACAAAGAAAAATAAAGAAAATTATGCATCATGGAGAGAGGACATAAAGAGGAAGCAAGGGAGATATATCTTTGTTCAAAGCTCAAACCCAAGTCCTGTCATGATACCACTTTGGTCTTTAGCTGCTCTCTTGCTCAGTTTCAAGATAAAGGATGCAAGACTCTCTCGGGCTTGAAAATAAAGGAGGACCCATCCCCCCAAATGCTAAATTTCCTGACATGAGATCATTGCACCTAGCAATTCTCAGCATCCCTGCTGAGAACACTGGAACTAGTCCCAAATCCTTTAAATATCAGCTGAAGAATTCCTTCACCTCTTTCAGGCCACACACCATTACCTTCCTCCTGGAAAGCAGTGAATATGAGACTCCAGTAGATGCTGGCCTCAGAATCCTGATATCAAGTGTGTCCCAACCAACTCAAAGAACTTTCTATCTTCAGGAATACTCCTATTTTCCTTTCTCTCAACTTAACCCTTAAGCATCTCTAGAACACAGGATGAATCACTCTGTTTTATCTCATTTTCAGTGACACAGTTTTACACCTTTATGAGATGTAATATGCTGTCTGGAAGCACACTGAGTATAAGGTATGAGGTATGAAGATAATTAGTACATCAGCCATGGTAAACATTTATATTTCTTTGCTCTGTCTATTTGTTAGCTACAGCCTCACGCAATAAAGCAGAAAAACTTATTCCTTCTACACTAGGATGCTATCACTACCGGCCACCCTCTCTCTCTTCTTTTTCCCCCACTCCCATCTCTCCTTGTTTTCAAGGGGAATGTGAAGTTCAGTGAGATCATCCTGCATACAGATCTGGGAGCCAAGCTGACACTGTTCCACACTAGTCAAGTCCTTTGTAGTACTCTGTTTTAGGATTTTTTGTTTGTTAGTTTTTTGTTTTTTGTTTTTTTATTAGATATTTTCTTTATTTACATGTCATATGATTTCTCCTTTCCCACTTTCCCCT
This sequence comes from Montemys delectorum, assembly GCA_019843815.1. NCBI lineage: Eukaryota > Metazoa > Chordata > Mammalia > Rodentia > Muridae > Montemys > Montemys delectorum. The sequence goes on along the minus strand of JADRCD010236268.1, from coordinate 10,549 downwards.
CCAAAAAACAAACAAACAAACAAACAAAAACAAACAAACAACAAGAACAAACCCTGTTGCCTCCCCCTCCCCATGCTTGCCACCCCACCCTCTCCCACTTATTGGCCCTGGCATTCCCCTACACTGGGATACAGAACCTTCATAAGGCCAAGGGCCTCTCCTCCCGTTGATGATCGACTTTGCAATCCTCTACTATACACATGCTGCCAGGATTTTTTAACCTGTTTTTAGTAAGGGTATGGCTCTATCCTTAATATACACCCAAACAATGAAGGTAAAGTTACTTTGTAGAAGGATGCACCCATGTTTGGAAGTGATGTCTGATTGAGTGGCAGAAAAGGTGGCAAGCCAGAGAAAAATTTGGCAGAACATGATATGCCCAACTCTCATGAGAATGGATAGGAAAGGGAAGCTACTTAAGAGAGAGACAGACAGTACAGGAGAAGAGAATGCAGTACAGGAATACAATAGAGTTCCTGGAGAAATTACAGTAGAGTTGAGAGGGAGAGCAGAGCAGCACAGAGGGAGGAGACAGAGTTCCTGGGAGAGTTTTACACAGACATATTGAAGAGAGAACAAACTAGACACAGGCAAAGGCATAAAAGCAAGAGAACGAGAAGCCAGAAGACTAGAAAAGATTGCTGCAGTCAGTTTGAGGCCAAGCAGAGCAATTCAGATGCCAAGCGAAAAGCCAGATTGAGTCAGTCAGCTGGGAAAGGAGTTTGAGCCAGAACAGCTGAGTTCAGAAAGAACTAGGAAGGAGTGAGCTTATTCAGCAGTAAATCTCAAAGGTTGAAAATATTCTAGGCCTCGATTAGATTGTATGGAGGCTAGAAGCTTCCAGAATTAGGCATAGGTTAGCAGCTGGAGGCAGTAAGCCTCAGAGACAGTGCCCCATAAGTGGGACCAGGACATTGACCAAGATTCTCTAGTCTCTTGATGTGTAATGAATAACTGTAGTACAATGCAGCTTTTCTCTGCATGAGAACCCTTCCTTTTCGTCTCTCAGGATCATCCTTGGCCCATGATGGTGAAGACCCTTCCTTGGACCCAGCACACCCTTGGGTGAAGCAGCTAACCTGCTCTTTCGTATCAATCTGATTCTTTCTTTCTTTTTTTTTTTTTTTTGTTTCACGATGAGGAAATTGGATTTTATTTAAAATGTTCTACATCTATCTATACAATTATATATGTGACTCCAAACTGTTAAAGTAACACATATATTTGCAATTTTAAAACATTAATCATATAGATCTCCCCTGAACTGTTAAAGTAGAACATATATTTATAATGCTAAATAAATCTTGTATTTTGGAGGAAAACACTTAGAAGAAGCATATCTTCTTTGATTTTTTTTCAATAACGGTGGACTCCTTCATTGTTTATAATTTTTGCTTCCATGCATGACATATGAAACAGGAAAAAAGTAATAAAGATAATTTAATGACCATAATTTCAATACTTGCATATTTTCAGAGGATAAGACCCATTGTGAGACTAAAATATCCAGATTTAAAAAAAAATCAACTACAAAGAGCAAAATCTGATTCTTTCTTATCAACAGTTTTCAAATATCTGGCTCCCAATCACACTCCTGGATCCTCCCTCATTTTCTCCATCCTATTCCATGCTACCATAACTTTTCTGAAACCATGAATGTGCCCTCAGGTCCTAGAGTCCTAGAAGAGCTCAAATACTGTGGCAGTGATAGAGAAAGGGAAGGTTTCAGGTCAAGAGTTCTGTGTTCTTAGAAGCCAGTTCTAAGTTCTGAGTACTAAGAACCATTTGCTAATAAGTAAACAACTGGGAGTCTGGAATGTGTCATGTGAACCGATTTTACATTTAAAAGCAAAAAAGTAGAAAATGAATTCTCTTGTACACAGTGCACACCTGTATTTACATTCACAGATGACTGCATGAAGGCTGGATGGTACATACTGCGCTCACTTCCCCAGCATAGATGCTAACGTCAGAATGACAAAGAGTAGCAGAGAAGGCCATCTACCATGTACATTGTGAAATAATGTTCAGCCAGTGGGAAAAATATGAAACCCTGCCTTTTGAAACAACATGAATAAAAATAGAGGTCATTATGTTAAGTGAACTAAGCTATGCATAGAAGGGCAAGAAGGATCACTTCCAAGTGGACTCTAAACAAGTCAATCTCAGGGAATTTGAGAGTAGAAATGGGGTCTGGTACTACATACTTATAATATCAACACTGCACAAATGGAGGCAGGAAGATTGTGGGTTTAAAGCCAATCTAGAACTATATTGAATCCAGGTCTGCCTTAGAAACATAATGAGACCTTGTCTCAAAGAGCAAAGAAACAGAGCACTTTATGCGACTGCATTAATATGTATAATTTTCTACTTTGTGTGCTAGTTGAAAATTAATTTACTTTTACAACATTTAAGTCCCATGTAAGTCAATGCTATATGAAGGTCTGGAACAATAAAGCACAGTGGGAAATGACTTTGAAGTCATATATTCCAGTTCCTCATTTCACCAGGAGGAGGTAGAAGGCTGAAGTGAAATGGCCCAATCACAGTTACTCTTGTTGGATCTACTAGGCTCTAACTCCCTATTTAGGCTTCCCAGAACCTCTTCCTCATTTCTTCTGGTTAATGTTTTCAAGCTCTTCAGTTCATTCAACCATTACCAGAAAACCTGCACTGCCCACCCCAAGCTGGATTAGGTGCCCTACTGTTTTGCCCTAGCAATGATCAGCCTACGTTTTCCTTGATACTTCATATATTTATCAGATTCCTATCACAATGGCTGGACTTATCTTTAGTCCATGATCTCCTAATCTTAGTAAAACTAATATATTGGGGGGGGGGGGTAGGTGACTCTTGACAGGGGAGTGAAAGGTTATGCTACACAATGCAGTGTCTTGTAGCATCCCTTTCCTGTGCCCACCAGATGCCAAGAGCCTCTCTTGCAACCTAATACGACCAAGAATGTCATCAGTCATTGCTTTATGTCCTCATATGGAGTGGAGGGAACAAAGCTGTCCCCAGCTGAGAATTGCTGGTGTAAATTGTCGAGTCTCCGAAAGCAGAGACAAGTCTGTTCTCTGGATTCAACTGTGCGCAGGCTGCGCAGCTTGGTAAGTAGGTGGTGTGCTGATGCTACGATATGCTACATGTGTATGTCAACTTCTTGCTCCCGTGCGATGGTTTCCAAATATGTTGTCAGAGGATGCAAGGGGCATTGTTTTTCTGGGGCTCAGCCAACATTTCTGTCATTGTTAGTAACAAAACATGGGGCTGTAAAGTGCTTGTCATCAACCATGAGCACTTGTGTTCATAGCCATGTAACAAATCCACATAAGAAAGCCTAGAATGGTAGTGTGTAGTTGTAGAATGGCAATCCCAGAGCTAAGGAGATGAAGACAAATGGACCCTTGTTGCTCACTCTCTGGCAAGCCTAGCCTACTTAGCAACTCCAGGCCAATAAGGAACCCTTATCTAAAATCAAGTTGGAGATGCCTGAGAAAGTATACCTAAGGCTGACCTCTGGACTTTATGTGCTTGTATGTGTGCATACATGCACTTTCCCTCTCCCTGACCTTCTCCCTCTCCCTCTCAACCCCCCTCTCTCACACACACACAAACACAAACACACACAGAGTAACAATAGATGCTTGCTGATGATCAGAATTTAACAAGCCTTTGTTTTGGGAGCAAGTAAAAATGTGTGTGTGTGTGTGTGTGTGTGTGTGTGTGTATGTGTATGTGTGTGTGTGTATGTACACTCTGGATGAAAAGCAGTTCTTTTTCAAGAAATATCCTCTTGAAGAAGGAAATGCATTTTCAGTAAAACAAGAAGTGTCTTTCTCAGTTTCATATAAGACATTATTGAGTCACTAAGTCTCGTTATATGTTGAGCTTCTAATATGCTGGTCTTTACTTGGGAACACATAACAATCACAAGGGAGAATTTTTATTGCCAGATGAACAGACCATGAAGTAAGATGTTATGAAATGTGCTCTTAGGCGGCGGCAAATCAGTAATGAGGTGACAAGCAAAATACATAATTCGGCATTTCACAATATTTCCACTTCATCTCCAATTCATTAAAATCTCACCTTCTCTTTTGTGGCCCACAAGGAATTAACATCAAGATTATTTACTGAAAATAAATACAAAATGATTCTGTCAAGAGAAGTGAATTGTGATTCAGTCCTGTGATTGTTGTGAGCACTTTTCTGTGCTTCCAAATAGATGGGAGATGAAACTTCAGTTATGCTGGATCACTGGATCACTGGATGATGCTGTTCTTGCCAGCATGAGAGGACAGTAATGTAATGTTTTCATGATTATTCTGCAGAAAAAGAAGCTGAAAATCCATACATGGTCCACATAAAGGAGAATAGTCAAAACCAAAGGCAAGATTACTATATATCCTTAAAAAGGCCCTGTGCATGGACTTTTTGCTGTGACTGATGACTGAATTCAGTAACATACTCCCTGAGGAAGAGCCATCATCAAGTCATGTGGTTTCTGTTTAGTCTTTACTCCTTTGTACTTAAAGAACACCTTCTTATGGTTTTTGGATTATAAACATGCCTAGGTTTCTTAAGATATATATCAGGTATAAAGTTACCTACTAAATATTTTGGTATTATTAAATCCATCATGGACTGATGGATGCCTAAGAGTTCAAAGGCACATGTCTAATTTACTTTATAAAGGCAAAAAAGAGGATGGGAAAGAGACCTGAGGAAGACAAGAGAGAGGATGAAGGGAAAAGAGAGGAGGAAGGAACAG
>JADRCD010236266.1:34161-54876 GCA_019843815.1 Montemys delectorum | reverse complement strand
GAGAGAGAGAGAGAGAGAGAGAGAGAGAGAGAGAGAGAGAGAGAGAGGAGGAAGAGGAGGAGGGACAGGAACAGGGAGGGAGAGAGAGGGGGTAGAAAGAAATTGAAGTGATAATTACTAAAACCAAAAAAAAAAAAAAAAAAAAAATGACTAGGAACACAGAGAAAAGAAACAAACCAAAACAAATCAAAATGAAACACTCAACAAACATCTCTCAATGATAACTTTTAAAACTTTAATCGTCTCAACTCTCCAGGCAAAAGACACAAGCTGGCTGATGGATTAAGTAACGAACTACATTTTTCATTGCTCTGCAAGAAGCTCATTTTAGATTAAAAGATGGAACCACTCATAAAGTAAAAAGGATGGAAATACTCCAAGCAAATAGAACCAGAAAGCAAGATGTTGCTGCTATCCTGATATGTAACAAAATAGCCTTCAAACTACAGCTAATTAGAAAAGACAAAGATGGATCACCACACCTACAGAGAATATAGGAAGCAAAACTTCAGAATAATAGCAGGAATGAGCACAGTCAAGAGACTGTATGTACACACACACACACACACACACACACACACACACACATACAAAGAGAGAGAGACAGAGAGAGGGGGAGGGAGGGAGAGTAAGAGATTCTCTTAATTCTAATTAAGGGGACAATTAAACAAGAATAAATTACAGTACTAAACATACATTCATCTAACCTTGGTTCACCCAATTTCACTAAGGCACCTTAATCCACTAATAGGAGATTTAAATATCCCTTTGACCTCTGTATTTTGTCCAGTTGGGATTTTCTGCAGGTTCCATTTGCTGTAATGAGAAGCTTTCTACCACAGGGCTGGCCTATGGATATAAGGTTAAAATTTAGAATACAGTGAGCGGTTACACTGCTTTAGTAAAGTGGCAGTTACTTTTCCAAGACCTATGACTTCAGTAGCTCCAGATAATTAGCAAGATTTCCCTCCTGCTGAGTGAGCCTTATGTCCAATCAGAGAGCTGGCGTTTGTCACCAACTTCCTGTCCTGGTTATTTATCATTCTGGTTCACAGGTATTGCAGCTGGGTCGGGATGTTTAATTGCTTCCCTCCCCTAGGAGACTGCATAGTATTTTGTGGAATCATGTCTGACCATGGGACAAAGGCTTTTGGATCAAATCCACCTGGAGTCACCACGGTAATGTGTCCGAATTGTGCTGTAGTTCAGCAATACAGGCCCATCCTAAACCTCTTTGAGGCAAGCAAGGGGAACACTGATAATCTATACTGATGAACCACCCACTAGTGGTTGTCCAATATAGAGTAGTCAGCCTTGAAACCCTATACTCATAAACAATAAAACCTAAGTCAGCAGCTGCTATTTATTTATTTATATATGAAAATTATATATGGAACATTAAATATAAATATTATATGAGATGAAATATGCTCTCTTATATATGTATATGTCTTATACAGCAAATATAATTTTTAAAAAGAGGCTACTAACTTGAAGACGGCAGGGTAGGTCGAGGGGAGTCACACAGTGGAGCAGAGGAAGGAAAGGAAGAAAGGCAACGATGTGATTCTCCTTCAGTGAAAATCATCTGACAGGCTTCCATTCCTCTTGAGAATTCTTTCATTATTTTGTAATGCAGTACTGTCAAAATGATATGATAAAATAGCATTGCATTTCTCCCTCAAAAATGGCCCACTTGGGCATAGAGAGATGACTTAGAGGTTAAAGGTGCATTCAACTTTTCCAGAAGACCAGAGACAGACTCCTAGGACTCATGGGGGGGGGGGGGGGAGTTCACGAGCAACTATATCTCTAGCACCACACTTAAAATACAGTAAAATCTTTTTTTTAATTGCTCACTTAGAGGCAACTGTCATCCCTTTTATTGTGGGGACAGGGTCTTACTGAGCTGTCTATGCTGTCCTCAGAATGTAGTTAGTTGTACAGTGAAGCTGTGCTTCTGTGCTAAGAAGGCCCAAAGATGATTTTAAAAAAAGCCACAAATGCACTATTTTTTAATGTTCCAAAATGAAAGGCTTCCAGATTTAAAAGAATCTAAACTCACAGGTCATAGCAGTAAAATATCACTAAGTGCTCACTTCTCTACTTGTAAAAGCCTTTTTATAGCCAAGTACTTTTCTAGCTGGCAGAAGAAAAGAAACTAACATCTTTCCTTGAGATGACCAGTTATAAAACTGATCACTTGACTTGTACCATTGCAAACTTAATAAACTGAAGCGCTGGTGTTCAGTCAGCATGCCCAGCAGCTCTGTGGAGACCCCTGTAGGCCTCCTGCTGAGTGGGCGAGACTGAACGGTGTCTGACTGGCAGGCAGCTGTGCATGCTCCATATATCACATCCTGTCAAGCAGAAGCTGATTTCTGCTCTGAGCCCTAATACCCAACACCAGGACTAGACCCGAGACCCTAGACTTTTAGGCTTTCAAGAGATTGCTCATCCTAAATTCACCCTGTTTATATGGCTGTAGCCTCTATTTCATAAAATCATAATAGATATTAGAATGATCAGTAGCAATATAAGGAACAATTACAACTCCCTGAACCTATTCAATCCCATAAAAACACGTTTTTAATGAGGTCAGACCTAGGCAACAACAAAAATATAACTAAAGAAATACAATGCAAAGAGAAACCACCAGAAGCAAACAAAGTTGCTCTAGGAGGGTAGAAGAAGACCTATGGGTCATACATCATCAAATTGGGATACCCACTGCCTTTGTCTCTACTACCAATACCAAAACAAGATTTATTCCTTAACAAATAACACTGCATGGTATTAATACAGAGACAGGAAGGTAGATCAATGGAATAGAATTGAAGAGCCAGAAATAAGCCCACACACTTGTGGTCACTTGATCTTTTGACAAAGAAGCCAAAAACATCCACCGGAAAAAAAGACAGTATTTTCAACAAATGGTGCTGGATCAACTAGCAGTCAGCATGTAGAAAAATGCAAATTCATCCATTCTTATCTCCTTGTACAAAGCTCAAGTCCAAGAGGATCAAAGACCTCTACATAAAACTAGATACACTGAATCTAATAGAAGAGAAAGTGGGAAAGAACCTGGAACTGATATATCAGCACAGGGGAAAATTTCCTGAACAGAATATCAATGGCTCAGGTTCTAAGATCACCAATTGACAAATGGGACCAAATAAAACTGAAAACCTTCTGTAAGGCAAAGGATACTGTAAAGAGGCCAAAATGGCAACCAACAGATTGGGAAAAGATCTTTACCACCCTACATCCAATAGAGGGCTAATAATCCAATATGTTCAAAGAATTCATAAAGTTAAGACTCCAGAGATCCAAATAAACCTATTAAAAGTGGGGTACAGAGCTAAACAAAGAATTCTCAATTGAGGAATACTGAATGACTGAGAAGCACCTAAAGAAATGTTCAACATCCTTAGTCATCAGGGAAATGCAAATCAAAACAACCCTGAGATTCTACCTCACACCAGTCAGAATGGCTAAGATCAAAAACTCAGGTGACAGTAGATGCTGGCGAGGATATGGAGAAAGAGGAACACTCCTCTGTTGCAGGAGGATTGCAAGCTGGTAATAACCACTCTGGAAATCAGTTTGGCAGTTCCTCAGGAAATTGGACATAGTACTACCTGAGGACCCAGATATACCACTCCTGGGCATATACCCAGAAGATGCTCCAAATGTAATAAGGACACATGCTCCACCATGTTCATAGCAGCCTTATTTATGATAGCCAGAAACTGGAAACAACCCAGATGTCCCTCAACAGAGGAATGGATACAGAAACTGTGGTACATCTACACAATGGAGTACTACTCAGCTATTAAAAACAATGACTTCATGAAAATATCATCCTAAGTGAGATAACCCATGGTATGTACTCACATGGTATGTACTCTCTGATAAGTGGATATTAGCCCAGAAGCTTGGAATAACCAAAATACAACTCACAGACCACATGAAGCTCAAGAAGGAAGAACAAAGTGTGGGTGCTTCAAACCTACTTAGAAGAGGGAACAAAATAAGCCTCATGAAATTGCGTGGAGGTAAAAGAAGGCAAATGCAATGAATTTACATTGAATGAGTCACAAAACAAGTCAAAGGAATAATCTTGAGAGAATCCCACTATCTATAGAGCATCCTATACATTATACTAGGTTCTACCTATAAAATACCAGGAGCCAAAACAGGAGAAAAGATGTATACATGTATGTATATATTTTACTAGCTCCAAACATGATGGAAGAAAATATGAGATATGTCTAAATACTAAATTTGTCCTATAAGGTTCAATAAAGGTGACATTCCAAGGACTATAATATTAAGAAATCAACGCATATGTTTCTAGTCTCAAAAGCTAAAGATAATGTATATTATATATTGCAGAAAATTTTATTTGCTACAATCAGCTACAACAGTATTGTAGAAATAAGTCATCCCTGCAAATTGTTCTTTGGTATTTATTCAAGAATATGAACTACAGAAAATACTAAGCACTTTCAGCTCCTTTAAATACTAGAATCAGCAAGTAGTCTAGGAAAACAAGCTTTCAGGAAGACACTCAATTTAAATTGTGAACTGATACAAAACACTGTTTGTCTCAATTCTTCCAAATGACTCATAACAACAAAGTCACCTTGGGTTTAATTTATGAATTCATATAAGTATTATTATAAGAAAATAAGATAACATAAATTAATGGAACAAAAGAAGTTAATATTATTTATTTAAAAAGTAAGATAAGAAAACTGACTAAAAACACATTTGAGATGTAATTATAAGAATTAGGAAGACATTTTCTTTCTCAAGTATAAGCCACTGGGCCTCTTACCAGCGGTGTTTAGGAATGTGCTAACTAAGCAAACTGAGTTGCTCCAGTTTCACATACAAATCAAAGCGTTGTTCTCTTGAATAGTCCTTAGCTGGCACTGACCTTGAGAACAGGGCTCTTGGAACATTTCGATGGAAATACTTTGCATGCCTGCAGCTTTGATTACTCTACCTTTTGTCTAAAAGTCAGGGCTACCAATGTAATTTATGGTGAGTATTTGGCTCTCCTTTTCAGGCATTAGTGTTTCAGTGACTACTACTTGTGCAGTCAAGTCTACATGGCATATAACACAACTAAAATCAAATAAAAGCACTGAATTTTTGGACCAGGGTAGCTTCTCCAGTAATGCTTTGCACACACAAATTATTATAAATAATTGGTAGAGGAACTAAGTATTTCATGTGCACAATGTCCCTGGAGGCCTCTAGAGTGCTCCTGTGGCACCTTTGCTATATAAATGACCACAGTGAGGTTATCCATGTCTGAGTCTTGTGATGCCTCTGCAAAGTCAGGAAACTTCAGGATGGTCTTGGCAACTGGAGACACAGAATTATGGACATTATTTAGACACATTTTTCATCATATCAATAGAAAGGGGTTTGCTGATAACCTTGGTAATCAGCAAAAATTGAATTAAAAAATAACATGTTTAGGAGACAAAAATATCTATCTCAATCTATGGAAGCTATGTAAGTTTAAGTGAATATGGCTAGGAAATAAATCATTATCTAGAATAGAGTACATGGGTTTTTGTTGTTATTTTTTTCTTATTACATCTTACTTTTTTTTTAAATGGTAATGTGTATATGAAGAGATAAGAGGACAACATGGCAGGAATCGACTCTCCTTCAACCACGTGGATCCTCGGGATCAACCTCAGATTACCAAGCTTGGGGCAACTGCCTTTATCTGATGAGCCATCTCACTAGCCCTCAACCAATTTTGCTATGAAGAACCGTACAGTGTGTGTCACACTCAGCTCTACCCACTACAGTGTAAGAACAGCACTAACATCTTATAAGCATCACATCAATGAATGTAGTGGACTATGTGGAGATGTGACATACGTGGTAAGCTGGATTTGGCCTGCAAACTATAACTTGTCAAGGCTACTGTTGAGTAATTGATTTTCAGTAATATGATTTTTAAAAAAATTTTCTCCTAGGTAGGAATAGGAAAGTGAACAATTAACAACAAAAAAGAGGGGAGGGGAATTCAGAGTGTTTTTCTTAATTACTCCATGTAACTTAATATTAACAACTAAAGTTCAATCGCCTAAGTTAGAAGTATGAATAAATTTTTAATTTTAATTCAGTATTTACTATGACTTGGGTAAGTGTCCTCCAAAAACACAGCTGTTAAAGTCTTGATCCCCAGACTGTGATGGAATCATGAAACGGCTTACATAAGAGGTTCCGGGTCACGGAAGTTGGCCCTCAACGGGGATCTGCTTCATGACTTTCCGGGGAGAAAGAAGTTTATTTCCCCCAACAGGAAAAGAGCTGACAGACAGAATGATTCTATCAAGTCCAGCTTGCTGAATATGTGAGTTTATTGAGGTTAGTTGCAGACACATGAGTGACTCACAAACAGCTGTACCACTGAAAAGTCTTGCTTCAAGTTAATTTTTTTAAATCTCATATACAATATAGTTATCAAATGCGGTGGAGCAGGAGAGAAAGGTTACAATCTCAGTGGAGAGTCTCATGACACACTCCCAACAGACACCTGGCTAACTGCTTGGGACAAAGTCTCCTGTAGTTTGCCTCAGTCACGCTTCTTCAAAATGGTGGTAAGGTCATACCAGGGAAATAATAACACTATGGGATCAAAAGAGCCTTGTCTCTTTTTCTCTGCCTCTGGTTCCTGACTATCATGAAATAGGAGACTTGCTCTACCACATACCCCCCACTCACCATTAGAGCAAAAGCAACAGGGCCAATGCACTGACTACAGGCTGAACTTACTAAAACTGTGATCCAAGTACACCTTTTCTCTTAAATTAGTTGTGCCAAGTATCTGTTGGAGTGGCAGAAAACTGACTAACACAGTATCCACTGGCACAACATACATTTAGTATAATCCCAAACGGGGTAAAAATAAAACCTATGCATAAGACTGGTTGCTCAGTGGCACTGTCATATTAAAAACTGGCCAATAATCCTTGCACTGACTTTCTAATACAACATAACAAATGATCACAGCTTAAAACATCTCATGCTCACCATTCTGAGTTATATCTGGGTATCATCTCAGCAAACAGAAAGCTCTACAGAGTACCCAAGGTTATAATCAAGATGCTAACTGGGCTCCCTTGTTTTCGGGAGTTCAAGGCCCCTCCCTGCCTGTCTCCCTCCCTCCCTCCCTCCCTCCCTTCCTTCTCAACAACTTTACATGATACTATACACAGACAAATTAACAACACCAAAGCCCCTAAAGAGGCATAAATAGGAACTCTAAAAGTATATATGCAGGGCAAAATAGCTACATCCATATAGTTTGGAAACATACAAACTGGAGATTTTTAGGTTTCCTTACTTTGAGGTAAACAATTTAATCGCTTGTGAGAAGAGTGTTTATTTTAAAAGTTATAAGAGACAACTAAGGATATAATCAAAGTAAACAATACTTTAACAGCACTGGTTTATGTTGTGTCACTTTAACTTCTAGAGGATTCTCAGGTTTATCTATTTTACGTCTCTTAAAATTCTTTTTGATTGCTTTTCTCACTATCTATCACTAATTGATTTGTTTTAAGAATTTCTCTAGTGGACAAAAAGATGGCTTAGTATAAACCATCAACAAACTTAGAGTAAAAATTAAATTATAAGGTACAGCTCAACTTTCACTGAAAGTACAAAACCACACGATATAGTAACAAACATCTGATCACGAGGACTGGCAGCAGCAATTTGAAAAGCAAGTACTTGCCACAACTAATTTCTCCTAGCTTATGCCCTGAATGCGCTTATATCTGAAGATCACTCACTTTCTGATGTCTTGTATTAGTTTAGAGTTCTAAAAGATGGATATTAAGCCAGACTTTCAACATAATAAAATATGATGACATTATTTCAAATATATTAAACAGTCATGGTTTGGGACTATCATTAAAATTAAAACTCTTCCTGACTTGCAAATTAGTAACAGTATACTGGCCTTCTTCCCTATAGAAAAATCACTGGCTCCATGTGGCCAAGGACCTGGCAAAAAGAAACCCAACCACCAAGGCTATTGACAACTTTTAAACCCTGAAACTGCAAATCCTTTGAATGCCTGTCACCTCCAAACTGTAAGGAAATGAGGCTAGTTACTAATGTGTGTGTATCCAATTCTTTTTGACATTGTCTGGTAAAACTTCATTTGGATCATAAAATAATTCAATGTGTTGGGCGGTGGTGGTGCACGCCTTTAATTCCAGCACTTGGGAGGCAAAGGCTAGTGGATTTCTGAGTTCGGGGTCAGCCTGGTCTACAGAATGAGTTCCAGGATAGCCAGGGCCACACAGAGAAACCCTGTCTTGAAAAACCAAAAGAAAAAACAGAAAGAAAATGTCTTCAAATAGCTATACTGGAGATTTCAAAAGCACACTCCCAAAGACAGTAGCAATTGTCAATATAGTCTTTAAAAACTGTATACAATATAGTTTAAAAAAATAATAATAATGCACTCTGAGTGGAAGTCACACACACAAAATTTCCACTTTTAAAATAAAGATTAGCAATTTAAGGAACTAATCTATAAATTTTCATAGAAACATGATTATTATTTAAAAAATACATAATTTTTCAGGTAAGGGAAGGTGCAGTTTATCATTTTATAAAGAGAGAAAAGAAGGCATGTGGGCAGGTGGGCCAACATGGTGGCTTTTTTTTTACACCAACACAGTTGTTCTACCTGAAGGGCTATCCTGACAACTCCTAGTCAATACAAGCCTGAGGAAAGGGGTGTGACTGTGCAGGCTAAGCACATACTCATCATCAAGCCCCAGCGCTGGCCCAGGGCTTAGTTCAAGTGCCCTTCATTTAGCATTCCTTTCTAAAACCTGAACATTGGGGTAAACTTTGCTGCTGAGCACCTAGGCAGTGCACGAAAATTCAGCTACTGGGGAGGGCTTCCTTCCTATAATTGCTGTAGGGGCACATATGACAAGGGCTTTCTTAACTCACTGAGGATTAGTCACTAGCACATATGATATTTCATTAATACATTTATATGTATTACAACTATTTTTCAGACTGTGAGCTCCTTCACAGTCTGACTTGTATTTTATGTATCTGCTTAATTATATTTCTACCCTGAAGAAATCTACTGGGAAAATTTAAAGTGAATAATCTTCAACATACCACTTACTGAAAACTCCGCATCTAATTTATTTAAACAGTGGCAAGGACAAATCTTTTTTAACAACATACCTTTTCCTCAGGTTCTAGGAGACCTGGGACAACTTCTGAAGAACAGTGAAGAGATATATTTGGAATCATTTCTGAAGTTGACAGAGAAATTTGAGGAGGTTCCTTCTGCCTCATGAGATGAGGCTTCTTCCTTCGTACATGTCACATACAGAAACTAACCCTCCAGTGACCATAATCAAATGATAAAATTAAGCTATTGCTTAATCTGTAAATTACCCTCTTGTGTCTTTTTTACAACTGTTAGTCAGAATACTAACTGCCTATCATGACACAGCAACTGAGAAACACGAAGCGAAAAGCTATGTTGGGGACAATTCACTTGTGACTTCCTGATAGCCTTTCTCAATCCAAATCATGATGAAATAGCCAATTAGTGTTGCAATGCATTTACAGCTTTAGGTAAAAACACACAGCATGCAATACAGAAGTGGCTAGAGAGAAGAGCACACAGCAGGAAGTTGTTCCTCACAGAAAAATTTGCAGTTTCTAAGATGAAGAAGTAAACAGGGAGAATCATTTTCAAGCACCTAAGAAAATACTGAAGAAACTAAGTTCTCAAATATAACTAAAATGAAAAAAAAATATATATAACTAAAATGTTCAATAAGTTCAGAATATCATTAATTATAAATATAAAACCTCCACAGCATACTTTGGTTAGGTAAAGACAGACCACTAGTCAAACAATGTCTAAATAAACCTCATTCCATTAAGAAGATGCTACATATCTGCAGCTCTATTTCTTTTTTTTATTGATTTGAGTTTAATTGAATTATGATGAGAAAAGATACATAATTTAAATTTATCTGAATGTGTTAACATATAAAAACATATTTTAAATAAATAGAAATGTGATCATTCTTCTCTCTCTTTTATAACCAAACTCCTCCCAGAGACACCTCGCTTCAATACCTGCAATAACTTTTGGGTTTTTTTTTTATTTTGTCATATTCTTTAAAATTTATAAAATAGTGTAACAATAAAAATGAGTATTATAAAAGTTGTTTGATATAAAACAACAATCAGTTGAACAGTCTTATGTAGATGCTTGTCTACAGCAATACTAAAAATATATAAATTTTGCCTGGTCTACAGAGTGAGTTCCAGGATAGCCAGGGCTATAAAGAGAAACCCTGTCTCAAAAAAACAAACAAACAAAACAAAACAAAACAAAAAAACCATAAATTTTTCTCAATATAAATTTAAATGACTCCAAACATCTTAACTGTATATTTGAAAATAATATATCACTACTAGTTTTGTTTAAATGAACATAAATAGATAAAGTCTTTTTGTTTGTTTGTTTGGTTTGGTTTTAGTAGAGCTTGAAATCTTGGCTCTTACTGTAGTACAAGGCCAAAATAAGAACAATTTTTAGACATTGGAGTTCATTGTAATAAGGCTATACTTCAGTGACCCTCACATCCAAAATATTTTACCTCCATAGTAGCTAAGCTAAGAGTTGACAGTTATGCTACGTCAAGGAATGAATGTAGGCATGATTTTTGGAAACAGATTTCGTGCTATCGTCAAAACTATTTGACTTGAGTGATTCTCAGCCCACAGAGAACAGGTTACATTCATTTAAGAAATGGTGTGTGAATTAAGATGGTCTATCCATGAAGTCATTCACCAACTGTTTCAATGAACAATGATTCTGCTTGGAGGGTGGCACAGACATTAGGTGCTGGTAAGAATCTGGTTCATTGGCTGTGATAATTTTGAAAAGCATTCATCTCAGAGAAAGAGTAATTTATAAGGTCCTCTTCTTCAAAATTGATACAATAGTTACAAACATCAAGCAAAGCATTCAGTCTCACTCATTCTTGTTCTCTTACAAGCCACCACCCAATTTAATTGTCTACATTCCTTTTGGCTGTATAAATACTTTTGAAATATGTAAGCTGTTCTGAAAACCATAGTATAGTGTAAAAACATCAAATAAACAATCCTACTAATAAAGAGGCTGAGATAGGAGAAGCAAGATTTCAAGACCATTATGTGGTACACAGCCAGACACTGTCATGAACAAACAAGCTGAGTGTATATGGATTGTACAATATTGGACCTATTTCTCCAATTACCAAATTAGAGAGACCATTGGATAACAATCACCAAATTTGTAATTCCTCATATTTTTGGATTTCAATTGATTAGGATATATTGGTAATATTAATTTTCATACTAAGATAATAAGAAACAGTAATTGTTACTTCCTGTTGTTTTTGCTGTTAGAGGTGGAATTAGGTTTGTGTGGATTTGTTGAAAGATTACTTTCTTGCTTCTTCTAGGGTATAGTTTTACCCCTTATGTTGGTGTTTTCCATCTATTATTCTTGGAAGGGCTCGATTTGTGGAAAGATATTGTGTAAATTTTGTTTTGTCATGGAATATCTTGGTTTCTCCATCTATGATAATTGAGAGTTTTGCTGGGTATAGTAGCCTGGGCTGACATTTGTGTTCTCTTAGGGTCTGTATTAGATCTGGCCAGGATCTTCTAGCTTTCATAATCTCTGGTGAGAAGTCTGGTATAATTCTGATAGGTCTGCCTTTATATGTTACTTGACCTTTTCCCCTTACTGCTTTTAATGTTCTTTCTTTGTTTACTGCATTCGGTGTTTTGACTATTATGTGAAAGGGGGAATTTTTTTCTGGTCCAGTCTATTTGGAGTTCTGTAGGCTTCTTGTATGTTCATGGGCATATCTTTCTTTAGGTTAGGGAAGTTTTCTTCTATAATTTTGTTGAAGATATTTACTGGACCATTACCTTGGGAGTCTTCACTCTCTTCTATACCTATTATCTTTAGGTTTGGTTTTCTCATTGTATCCTGGATTTCCTGGATGTTCTAGGTTAGGAGCTTTTTGCTTTTTGATTTTCTTTGACTGTTATGTCAATATTTTCTATGGTGTCTTCTGCCCCTGAGATTCTCTCTTCAATCTCTTGTATTCTGTTGGTGATGTTTGCATCTATGACTCCTGATCTCTTTCCTAGGTTTTCTATCTCCAGGGTTGTCTCCCTTTGTGATTTCTTTACTGTTTCTATTTCCATTTTTAGATTTTGGATGGTTTTGTTCATTTTCTTCACCTGGTTGATTGTGTTTTCCTATAAGTTCTTTAAGGGATTTTTGTGTACCCTCGTTAAGGGCGTCTAGCTGTTTACCTGTGTTCTCCTGTATTTCTTTGAGGGAGATAATTTGTGTCCTTCTTAAAATCCTGTATCATCATCATGAGAAGTGATTTTAGATCTGAATCTTGCTTTTCCAGTGTGACGGTGTGTCCAGGATTTCCTATGTTGGGAAAATTGGGTTCTGATGATGCCAAGTAACCTTGGTTTCTGTTATTTATTTTCTTATGTTTGTCTCCTGCCATCTGCTTATTTCTAGTGCTATCTGACCTGCTAAATCTGACTGGGGCCTGTCCTTCCTGTGATCCTGGTTGTGTTGCAACTCCTCAGAGTCATGCTGTCTCTTTGATCCTGTGATTCTGGGATCCTGTGATCCTGGGCCCTTCAGAGTGCCTGGGAGTAGAACTTCCTCTTGCTATTATGGGATTTCCTGCAGAGTTTGCACCCAAAGTCTGCTCAGGTACTAGCCCAGACAGACAGGAAGCAACAATGCCACTGGGCTGGTGCAGTTCCTGTATGCCTGGGTCTTGCTGGTCCCAGTTACTCCCAGTGTTGGGACAGATGTTGTATCCTCCTCACCTCTGATCCTATGATCCTGAGTGTGTTAGAGCACCTGCGAATGGAGCTTCCTCTGGGTGTTGTGGGACTGGGTGCAAAATTTGCACTCAAGGTCTGCTTAGGGCACCGGCCCAGACAGACCAAACATAGCTCTATTTCTTATATTAATATTTTCTGGGAAAAAAAATCAGATAATGATACCAACTAAAAGAGACAGACAGGAAGGATACTATCGATGACTTGCTCCTACCACTAAGAATCTTAGTCATGTTTAACTTTACAGTGTCCTGAAACAAACATCCTGACAGCTATAAACCCAGCACCAAACTCTCTTCCATAAGTTTCCAATCTCTATATATGTGGCTAGTTTCACTGAAACTTCATTTCCATGTGCCTAGGAAATGTACACTAGTCAAAAGAATATTATACTTGTCATTTCTTTGGGATACAGCTGTCATCCTTCCATTATAAGGTTTGAAAATCTAATATAAATCTGTTTCTAGCTCCTTCCTCTGTAGATATTCCATAACCTGTATCATTTGAAAAGACTTGCTGAATACCATGCAGCTCCTAGATGTGATACCACACTAGAACCCAGACTGTTTAAGGTCTTCATGTGTTAAGTGCTATGAAAGTGCAGGGGATTAGTGGGGAAGAGACAATAGAAGTAACCATTAAGTTACTTCCCTTTTTATATACCCATGTTCCTACTAAGACTGTGAGATGCACAGCCACCCATGCTACCTATACTCTTCTTTCTTTAATTAATTAATTACTTATTTTATTTACTTACATCCTAAATATTGCCCTCTTTTGGTCTACCCTACCCTTCACCTCTGAGAATGTGCTCCCCCCAGGTATCCCCCCATCCTGAGGCACCAAGTCTTTATAGCATTAGGCACATCCTCTCCCACTGAGGCAGAACTAGGTAGTCCTCTGGTACATATGTGCCAGAGGCCTCTGACCAGCCCATGTATGCTCTTTGGTTGTTGACTCAATCTCTGGGAGCTCTTACAGTTCCAGATTAGTTGACACTGGCAGTCCTCCTGTGGGGTTGCCATCCTCTTCAGTTATTTAAATCCTTCCCCTAACTCTTCCATAGAAGTCCCCGAACTCCATCCAATGCTTGGCTGTGAGTACCTGCATCTGTCTCAGTTAGCTGCTGAGTAAAGCCTCTCAGAGGGCTGCTATGCTAGGCTCCTGTCTCCAAGCACATCATAGCATCAATAATAGTGTCAGGGATTGGTGCCCTGCCCATGGGATGGATCCCAGGTTGGTTCTGTCAATGGTGGCCTTATTCCTTCAGCCTCTGCTCTATTTTTGTCCCTCTATTTCTTTTACACAGGATAAATTTGGGGTCAAAGTTTTATAGGTGAGTTTGTATCCCCATCACTCTAGTGGGGGTCCTGTGTGGCTACTATTGGATGTGGTCTCTTCAGGTTCCATATCCCCATGGTTGGGCATTTTGGCTAAGGTCAACCACATTGAGTCCTGGGAGCCTGCTCCATCCCAGGTCTCTGGGACATTCTAGAGATTCCCCCCAACCCCGCCTCCCATCACTACATATTTCTATGCATTCTGCTGGCCTTCTGAGGCTCTCTTCTGTCTTTCTCCATACTTCATCCTGCCCACTCACCTTCCCCTCACACTCAGGCCTCTTCCTTCCTCTGCCTCCCATGACTATTTTGCTCCTCCTTCTAAGTGGGATTTAAGCATCCTCACTTGGGGCCTTCCTTCTGGTTTAACTTCTTTGGGTCTATGGGTTGTATCACGAATATTCTGAACTTTTTGATTAATATCCACTTATAACTGAGTACATGGCATTTTGGGTTTGGGTTACTCACTCAGCATGATTATTTTCTAGTTTCATCCATTTGTCTGCGAAATTCATGATGCCCTTGTTTTTAATAGATGAATAATATTCCATTTTGTAAATGAACCACATTTCTGAATCCATTCTTTGGTGGAGGGACATCTGGGTTGTTTCCAGTTTCTGGACATTACGAGTAAGCCTATTATGAATACAGGAGAGCTATGTATTCTTGTGCTATACTGGAGTACATTTTCAGTATATGCCAAGCAGCAGGATAACTGGGTCTTCAGGTAGAACTATTTCAAATTATCTGAAAAACTACCAGATCAATTTCCAGAGTGGTTGTACCAGTTTGCAATCCTATTAGCAATGGAAGAGTCCTCTTTCTCCACATCTTTGCCAACATGTGCTGTCACTTTAGTTTTTCATCTTAGCCATTCCAATTGGTGTGAAGTGGAAGCTCGGGGTCGTTTTGGCTTCCTAAAGATGTTGAACATTTCTTTGGGTGCTTCTCAACCATTCTAGATTCCTCAGTTGAGAATTGTTTAGCTCTGTACCCAATGTTTTAATTAGGTTGTTTGGTTTTATGGTGTCCAACTTCTTGAGTTCTTTATATATTTTGGATATTAGCCCTCAGTCACATGTAGGGTTAGTGAAGATCTTTTCTCAATCCATAGGCTGCCCTTTTGTCCCATTGACAGTGTCCTTTGGCTTACAAAAGTTTTCCAGTTTATGAGGTCCCATTTATCAATTTAGTGATCTTAGAGCATGAGCTATTGGTGTTCTGTTCAGGAAATTTACTCCTGTGTTAATATGTTCAAGGCTATTTCTCACTTTCTCTTCTATTACTTTCAGTGTATCCAGTTTTATGTTAAGGTATTTGATCCACTTGGACTTGAGCTTTGGGCAGAGTGATAAATATTGATCAATTTGCATTCTTCCACATGCAGACCACAAGTTAGACCATTACCATTTGTTAAAGATGCTTTCTTTTTTTTTTTTCACTATATGTTTTTGGCTTTTTTTGGCAAAGATCAAGGTCCATAGGTGTGTGGATTTATTTTGTCTTCTATTCCATTGATCAACCTGGCTGTTTCTGTACTGATACCATAGAGTTTTTACTGCTCTGTAGTACAGGTTGGCTCTTTTATTGTTCAGAATTACTAAAGTTGAGAATTGTTCTTTTAAGGTCTGTGAAGAATTGAGTTGGACTTTTGATGGGGATTGCACTGAATCTGTAGATTGCTTTAAGTATGATGGCCATTTTGACTATGTTAATCCTATCGATCTATGAGCACCAAAGATCTTTTCATCTTCTGAGGTTTTCTTTGAATTCTTTTTTTTTAGGGACTTGAAGTTCTTGTCATACAAATCTTCCACTTGCTTGGTAAGAGTAATTCCAAGATATTTTATATTAATTGTGGCTATGGCAAAGGGTGTTGTTTCCCTAATTTCTTTCTCAGCCTATTTATCATTTCTATAAATAAATGTTACTGACTTTTTTTAGTTAATTTTATATCCAGCCATTTGCTGGAAGAGGTTATCAGCTGTTAAGAGTTCTCTGGTAGATTTTTGGGTGTTGTTTATGCATACTATCATATCATTGGCAAATAATAGTACATTGACTTCTTCCTTTCCAATCTGTATCCTCTTGATCTCTTTTTTGTTGGCTTATTGCTCCAGCTAGAACTTCAAGTACTATATTGAATAGATAGGGAGGAAGTGGGCATCCTTGTCTTGACTCTGATTTTAATAGGATTGCTTCAAGTTTCTCTCCATTTAATTTGATGCTGGTTATTGGCTTGCTGTATACTGCTTTCATTATGTTTAGATATATGCCTTGAAGTCCTCATCTCTCCAAGACTTTTAACATGAAGGGGTATTGGGTGTTGTTGAAGGTTTTTTCAGCATCTAATGAGATGATCATTTGATCTTTTTCTCTATGAGTATATATATATGTATATATGTATATACATATATATGGATTTTCATATATTGAACCATCTGTACATCCCTGGGATGAAGCCAACTTGATCATGGTGAATGATGTTTTTGATGTGTTTTGAGATTGGGTTTGTGATAATTTTATTATTTTTGTGTTGGTGTTCATAAGTGAAATTGATCTGAAGTTCTCTTTCTTTGTTTGGTCTTAGTGTGGTTTATTTATCATGATGAGTGTGGCCTCCTAGAATGAAATACATAGTGTTTCGCCTGATTCTATTTTGTGGAATAGTTTGAAGAGTATTGGTATTACCTCTTCTTTGAAAGTCTGGTAGAATTCTTCACTAAAACAATCTGGTCCTGGGCTTTTGTTAGATGGGAGTTTTTTTTTTTTTTTTTTTTTTTTTTTTTTTTTTGACTGCTTCTAGTTCCTTGGAGGTTATGGTAAAACAATTTGGTCCTGGGCTTTTGTTAGCTTGGAGGTTTTTTATGAATGCTTCTAGTTCCTTGGGGGTTATGAGACTGTTTGGACAGTTTTCTGATCTTAATTTAACCTTGTCATGTCGTATTTGTCTATAAAATCATCCATTTCAGCTAGATTTTCCAGTTTTGCCAACTGTATGTAGGCTTTTGAATTAAGACCTGATAATTTTTTTTAATTTCCTTGGGTTCAGTTGTTTTCATTTCTAGTTTTGTTAATTTGGATACTGTCTCTTTGCCTTTTAGTTACTTCGGGTAAGAGTTCATCTGTCTTGATTTTTTTTGAAAGAAACAGCTCTTGGTTTTGTTGATTCTTTGAATTATTCTCTTTGTTTCTAATTGGTTGATTTTAGCCCTGAGTTTGACTACTTCCTGCCTTGGGTATGTTTGTTTCTTTTTGTTCTAGAGCTTTCAAGTGTGCTGTGAATTTGCTAATATGAGATCTCCTAGTTTCTTTGTGAAGGCACTTGGTACTATGAATTCTCTCTTAACCCTGTTTTCATTGTGTCCCATAAGTTTGGATATGTTGTGCCTTCATTTTTATTGAATTCTAGAAAGTCTTTAATTTTTTTTCTTTTTTTCTTCCATGACCAAGTTATCACTAAGTAGAGAGTTGTTCAGTTTCCAAAATGTGGGCTTTCTGATGTTTCTGTTGTTGAAATTCAGCCTTAGTCCATGTTGGTCTGATAGAATGAAAGGGTTATTTCAATCTTCTTATATTTGTTGAGGCTTGTTTCATGTCTAATTATATGGTCAGTTTTTGGAGAAGGTTCCATGAGATGCTGAGAAGAAGGTATATTCTTTTGTTTTGGGGTGAGATGTTCTATAGGTATCTGTTAAATCCATTTAATTCATACATAACATTTCTGTTAGTTTCACTGTGTCTCTGTTGAGTTTCTGTTTCAATGACTGTTCTATTGGTGAGAATAGTGTGTTGAAGTCTGCCACTATGACTGTGTGGGGTTCAATGTGTGTTTTGAGCTTTAGTGAAGTTTCTTTTATGAATGTGGGTGCACTTGCATTTGGGGCATATTTATATTCAGAATTGAGACCTCATCTTGGTGGACTTTTCCTTTGATGAGTATGAAGTATCTTTCCCAATCTCTTTTGATTACTTTTGATTGCAAGTCTATTTTATTATATATTGGAATGGCTACTCCAGCTTGTTTCTTGGAATTGTTTGTTTGGAAAACCTTTTTTGAGACCTTTACTCTGAGATCCTTTCTATCTTTGTTTCTGAGGTGTGTTTCTTGTATGCAGCAGAATGATGGATCCTATTTACATTCCCAGTTTTTTAGCCTGTATAGTTTTATTGGTGAACTAAATCCATTGATGCTGAGAAATATCAATGAGCAATAACTGTTACTTACTGTTATTTTGTTGTTGATGGTGGTACTATGTGGGTGTGATTCTCTTCTTTTGGGTTTGTTGTGAGATAATTTGTTATGTCTTCTTGGGTGTTACCCTCTTTGTGCTGAGTTTTCCTTCTAGTATCCTCTGTAGAGCTAGATTAGTAGAAAGATATTGTTTAAATTTGGTTTTGTCATGGAATATCTTGATTTCTCCTTCTATGGTGATTGAGAGTCTTACTGGATATAGTAGTACGGGCTGACATCTGTAGTCTCTTAAGAATCTTCAAGACATCTGTCCAAAATCTTCTGGCTGAGATAACTGTGCTTAGAAGTCAGATATAATTCTAATAGGTCTGTTGACCTTTTTCCCTTTCAGCATTTAATATTCTTTCTTTCTTCTGTACATTTAGTGTTTTGATTATTATGTGGTAGAATATTTTCTTTTCTGGTCCAATCTATTTGGTGTTCTTGTACACTTATGGGTATCTCTTTCTTTAGGTTAGGGAAATTTTCTTCTATGATTTTGTTGAAAATGTTTTCTGGCCCTTTCAATATTCACCTTCTTCTATTCCTTGTGTCCAAAAAAAATTTCTTGAATGTTTTGAGTTAGGAACTTTTTACACTTGGCATTTTCTTTGACTAATCTATTAATTTCTTCTATGGTATCTTCTATGCCTGAGATTCTCTCTTCCATCTCTTGTATTCTGTTGGTGGTGTTTATGTCTCTAGTTACTGTTCTCTTTCCCAGGTTTTCCGTCTCCAGGGATGCCTCTATTTGTACTTTCTTTTTTGCTTCTATTTCCATTTTTAGGTCTTATACCATTTTGTTCATTTCATTCACCTGTTTGATTGTGTTTTCCTGTAGTTCTTTAACAGAATTGTTTATATCCTCTGTAAAGGTCTCCATCATCCTCATGAGATGGGATTTAGGCCAAAATCTTGACCTTCAGATGTGTTAAGATATCCAAGGCTTGCTGTAGTAGGAATGCTGGGTTCTTAGGGTACCATATTGCATTGACTTCTGTTGATTATTCTCTCGTGCTTGCCTTTCGCCATCTGGTTTTCTCTGGTGTTAGCTGGCCTGGGTTTCATGGACTAGAGCAGGCCTCCCAGGAGGCAGATAGAACTGTGTGTCCTAGGTTAAAACAGGCCTCCTGGGAGGTATGCAGAGCTATGTCTCTGTTTAGAGCAGATCTACTGTGACCCTGGTTGGAACAGGCTTTCTGTGTCCCCATGTCCCTGGTTAGAGCAGTCCTCCTGGGAGACAGCCTGGGTTGTAGAGTGGGGGAGCTTGGCCGTAGCCCTCTGAGAGTGTAGATGGAAGTGTGGACTGGAGACACAGCCTATACTCTTCAACTGTTGTTTACAAGCTCTGTATCAACTTTTCTATAACTGGGCCTAATTCCTACAATCTTAGAGGCTTAAAGAAATGTAGTTATCAATGTGATTCACTTTAGTGGTTCCTCTGCTCAGCATTCCAAAAACTGATCAAACTATTCTTTGGGCTGAGCTCTCCTTCACAGACTCTATAGAAAGATCCAAATTCCAAGGCCAGCTTCAGCATAATAGGACATAAGTCCCATTACTTTACTGGCTAACTGCTAGGTCTGCTCTGTGCTCTGAAACACTGTCATATATGGTGGGGCCTCCTTCATTCTCACACCATTGCAGAATATCAACCCAAATCTTACTTTCAATCTCTCATTTCCTGAACACTACACACACACCTAAAGGCTCATGGGATTAGGTCATATCCACCTAGATGAAGTACCTTGTGAAAACCAAATGTGAGATATAACAAAATATAATTACAGTAGTAAAAATACACTGAACTTAAGATAATAAATCTTTCTATACATAGTAGAAAATGGGTATGTTATAGTTACTTAGAATTCACTTCCACAGTTAAACAAAACAAACATGCACACGTACACACAAAATGCCCTTTAATTTCAGTACTCAGAAGGTAGAGGCAACCAGATCTCTGTGACTTCAAGGCCAGCTTGGTCTACATAGTGAGTTCAATGACAGCCACGGCTATGTAAAGAGAGCTTGTCTCAAAAAAACAAAAAGGTAAAAACAAAATAAAACAATATAAAAAAAAGAAGAAAGAGAAGAAGAAGAAGAAGAAGAAGAAGAAGAAGAAGAAGAAGAAGAAGAAGAAGAGGAGGAGGAGGAGGAGGAGGAGGA
>JADRCD010236266.1:0-34061 GCA_019843815.1 Montemys delectorum | reverse complement strand
GGGAGGAGGGGGAGGGGGAGGGGAGGAGGGGGAGGGGAGGAGGGGGAGGGGAGGAGGAAGAGGAAGAAGAACAAGAACAAGAACAAGAAGAAGAAGAAGAAGAAGAAGAAGAAGAAGAACAACAACAACAACAACAACAACAACAACAAGAGGAGGAGGGGGAGAAAAGGAAAAAGAAGAAGAGGAGGGGAAGAAAGGAAGGAAATTATATAACCACACAAATTATAGGTAATTCTCATATCTATGCCTCTATTTATTTTAGCTTTAATCCATTTATCTTTGCAAATGTGCCAGAGATATTTATATAGAGATATATTTGTATATCTCAATTTCACAGGATAAAATAATCAATAACTTTCATTTTCTAAGATCTCTATTATATTACCTACTCGTGAGTACTCCAGTATTTCAGCCATCAAGTGGCATTTTATTTGTAATTTATTGTTTTCTTTTTATATCATATAGAACTGAAACTCCTTCACTGATGATAAATATTAAGAATCCAATCTTCCTATTCATTCTCAGGTAGTCCTCATTTCTTAAACAAGATCATTAGAAATAACTGGTCCCCTAACCTGACCTCTTGCTGTTTTCTTTCTTTATGTCTGTGTGCCCACTTGCACCATCCCACACATTCCTAGAGAGAGAAAGTTCCCAATACTGTGCTTCATGTTCTCTTTAGGTAGAGCTACAAAATGCCTTATGTCAGGGCTCAGCTAGTAGTAGTCTGTCCCCTAGGGCTCCAAACTCAACACCTCAGACCCACCAAATAGTCTCATACTAGTATCACACCCTCAGAATAAGGGATCCTTTACTTTCCTGACCTAGCATGAAGTCTCTGCTCAGTTCTCTGCTCAAGCAGACACATTCTGCCTAAAAATTCCAGAAAGACTCTGTTCACTGACCTCATCCACAATCTCTTCTTTTCTTGTTCTGACAAGTCTACCTAACTTGTTCTGGCATTTACTGTTCTTAACACATGCATAATACCGCTCCCTCTTTACCATGAAAGATATGTCCCCTGTGATTCTCTCTCACCTCCCCCCAACTATATCCCATAGCATCTTATGGTGCAAACACAGGAAGTGAAATAATTTCTTTTGTCTATTGTCCTAATTTATGTTGTATTGCTGTGATACAACTCCATAACCAAAGCTAGGTGTGGTGGTACACACCTTTAATCCCAGCACTTGGAAGGTACAGATCAAGTTACCGGAAAGCCAGGGCTTACACACACAAAAAAATCCTGTCCTAACATGCCCCATCCCACCCTCACCCCCCCCCCCCCCAAAAAAAACCTCACCATGACTAAAAGCAACTTGGAAAGAAAGGAGATTATTTGGGTTACATATCCCAAGTTACAGTCTAACATGAAAGGAAGTCAGAACAGGAACTCAAGCAGGAACCTGAAGGTGGAAACTAAAGCAAAGGCCAAGAGGAATGTTGCTTACTGGTTTGCATGGCCTCCTTTCTTGTAGAACCCAAGACCTCCTGCCCAGGGGTGTCTTTATCTAACATCAATCATTAGTTCGTGAAAGTACTCCATAGATTTGCCTACAAGGCCAATATGATTGAGGCCTTTTCTCAATTGAGATTCCCTCAACTTTTTGTCAGGCTGACAAAAAAAACTAAGCAGCACACCACCAATCCAATATATGCTCCAGTTCTGATCTTTTATCATTCTTACAATCTTTCATCTTTCTTTACCTAGGAGAAGAAAGGTTAATAAACTAGGCCATCTACTCTGGTCTAATTGAGAATGAAGTAATTGCTTAAATAATAGTAACTAAGTGAAGTCAAGTCATTTTATTGTTATTTAAGTCACTTAAATTAGACTTAGGATTCTAAAAAAATGTATATAAATGGAAAAGAGATTCTAAAAAAAAGAAATCTCTTCTTTTAGACATCAAAAACATAGAGCAAAAGAAGCATAAAGCAAGGAAAGAGACCTTAAAAAATGTATATTTTCATGTATAGTAGATGGAAAACTGGGAAGAGTCTATCTATAAGGGGGCATGTGAATGAGGTTCTCACTGTTTGATGGAACACCAAATAGACTTGGTAAGATGTATACTTTCCATGTTTCCATCAAACACTTGAGGCATATTAAACATATTCCCAGGTACTTATCAAGTAAGGAATATGGAGCTACATGTCTAAACGTAAGAGCTGCTGTGTGACATCCAAGCAAAGGAGGCAAGAAAGCCAGAGGAAACATCCTGCTCACAACTTTGGCTTGATTTCTAGGACAGGACAAGTCATCTGAGAGTTTGGAATTGATTAAGGTCAGTTTCAAGTAACACAGGATTAAAGGTGATCAGATTCTGTTCTAGGTAAAATGAGTAAAATGCACCAATAACTAAATGTCTGAACTCCTAAAGGATAACGCTTTATTAGCATAATAAAAGCAGAGACCTTGTATTTCCCTTCTTTGTGTTCACCTCAGAAAAGCATGATGCCAATATACTTATAATGTAAGTTCAAGCTGGGGGATAAATCTCAGTGGTAGTCTATCTTAGAACAAATACAGCCCTAGATTCAATCTCCAGTAAAAATCCCATACATTTCCTGTTTGATACACAAAGTCCATTATAAGAATGCTAAGAAGTTGGTCCAGCTGACAAGTAAATATGAGTAATCAAAGATCAAGGGGAAATATATTTAAGATAATGCTGGCTCTGGAAACTCTACCACAGATATATGATATACAGAGAAGCCTTAGTCCAAGGGCACAGAAGAGGCTAATCAAACATGACATCTAACCAGTGACAGTGTAACAGAACTTAGAATTTTGACCCTGTACACATCCCCATCTGTAATGAGTTGATCTGATGCTACTTGTATTCAAATGCTAAATTCTGTATGCCAAGGTCTGGTTGCTCCAAGATGAGCAAATCCTCACATATACCAGCTTTTGTTATATAAGCCTTGC
Organism: Montemys delectorum; assembly: GCA_019843815.1. Lineage (NCBI taxonomy): Eukaryota > Metazoa > Chordata > Mammalia > Rodentia > Muridae > Montemys > Montemys delectorum. Next base: position 31,129 of record JADRCD010236266.1, on the reverse strand, counting down.
CTTCCACGTTATCCATAATTGGTTAATAAAGATGTCTACTATAGCCTGTGGCATAGTAGAAGAGAGGTAGGTGGGGCTTTGGTTCCTAAGCTTGGAGTATGAGGCAGGAACCACAAGAGAGGAGAAGAGAGAATAGGTGAAAGAAGGAGCCGCCATGGGGTAGGTGGATTGTGGCTGTTGGAGTGGGAGCAGCCCAGGCAGAACATGGCAAATGATATCTTTTAGTTACTGACAGGGACATAGACAAAATAGCACAGAGGGTGGATCTCTGCCCAGCTCTAATGCTTTAAGGCTTATTATAAATGTAAAGGTTTGGTTGTCTTTTATTTGGTAACTGAATGATATAAGATAGAGTAGAATCCCCCAAATAATATTCGTCTATCATTGCAGGGCTTTCAACCTGATGCAACTTCAAGTTTATAAAGAACCTCTCACTCTGTACCGCTACAGCCCATTTCTTATACTCACTTAAAGAAGGGTGCCTCATTCACATGTACAAAAAACACATAATGCCCTGTGTCCCCATATAACAGGTTCCTGTACCCATGCCTCTGCTCCCAAAAACTGTTCTGTGGCCCCTTTGGTTACTCTAGGACTTACATCAAAGGACATGCCACATGGAGAGATCCAGGAATATACAACATTTCCCTGAGAACTAAGGATCATTTGCTCCTGGCTTTCACAATAAACAAAAGGTATGTTCTTTGAGACAAATGACATCAACTAAAATACAACTTGCTGGTATCCTGCCTTCAGTGCCCTGCATTTCACTTAACCTGTTGTCTCATCTACATTCTTGCTCTTTAGCATGGTCCTCTACCTCAGTAATTCTCAAGAGACAAAATCAATTTATTGCAGTAAATATTATTTGGGAATTTCTATCCCAACTTAGATCATTTGGTTCTCAAATAAAAGACAAAAAAAAAAAAAAAAAAAAAACCTTTATATTTATAATAAGCCTTAAAAAGCACTAGAGCTGGGTAGATATCAACCTTCTGTGGTACTTTGTCTACTTCTCAGTCGATAATGCCAAAATGTAACTTGCCATGTTCCACCTGGGCCACTCCTATTCCAATTGGCTGGCCTCATAGACATGTTATTACAATCCACCCCTCGATGGATTCTTCTTCCTTCTTCCTCCTCTCTGTCTCTCCCCCTCTGTTCTCTCCACAGACCGCTAGCCCCAGGAACTGAAGCCCTGCCCACCTCTCTTCTGCCCAGCTACAGGCTGTAGGCATCTTTATTCAGCCAATAGTTTTAAATTAAGGAGCAAGGTTTGCACAACAAAAGCTGGCATAGAGAGAATTCACTATTCTTGTGGCAACTAGACCTTGAGATACAGAATTACATTACAACACATAGCAACAGACTAAACCTCAACAATCACCTACAGATCTTGTTTTGGTTTTGTTTTTGTTTAAAAAAAAAAACAAAAAGAAAGAAAGAAAAAAGAGGACTCCTCCCCAGAGTTAGTTCAGAGAGTTGAGGTAAGCAAAGAATATACACAGCTACACAGCCATCTCTCGCCCTGCTGCTGATTGCTAAGGGACCAGTCTTTGAGAAACACAACTCTGCCCAATATTTTCTGAATATCTGGTTTCATTTCATCTTACCTCAAACAGATTCATCCACCCCAAGTTTGTAACCGTGTCTGGAACAATGAATGACTGCCTCCATCCAGACCCTGCCCAAGAAGCAGAGTATACCACAGAGCCATTAAACTGACATCTTTGTGAGCTCATTCTGGGTCTGTGTGACTAATGTTCAGACAGATAAAGACAATCAGTATATGATGAATTGTTTTTGGTTTTGTTGTTGTTGCTGTCATTGTTGTTTTTAAAGAGAGGGTCTCACTTAGTTGCACGGGCTTGCCTTGAAATCCTGAACACAAGTTTTCTGCCTCAGACCTTACAGGTTGAGACAATAGAAACATGTCACTATGCCTGACTTGAGCAAAATTCTCCAAAAAGCAGTAATTTATTCCTATTTTAAAAAATATTTCTCATCCTATAACTTCATGTAAATATTGCCGTGAGTTCTAAAGGAATCATGATAGTTTATCTTCACTGTCAACCTGACTAGATTTGAACTGCCTGCGCCTCATCTTGGGGTGTACCCAAAAGGATGCTTCCAGAGAGCTTTAGCAGGAGAGGGAATACTACCCTCAATATGCCAGTCACCATCCCACGGATTAGGGATCCAGACTGAATAAAAGGACCCAAGGTAGGAAGTCAGCCAGACACCGGGATTTATCTCTGATTCCCGACTGCAGAAGCAATGGGACGACCACCATGCACTCCACACCAGGCCACATTATAGCTCTTCAAACAGTGGGACATAATCAAAGCTTCCTTAAGGTTTTTCCCCTCAGACACATGAGAAACATTGCCCCTCTGAGCAATGAGAAACAAACTAATGTAAGTAAATCCTACTATATTACAGATGACAGAACAGAAGTCAAGGCTTACGAGGTCACTATACTAGTGATTTACACCCACTTTTGTGTCATTATAGGCATGTAATCTATTTATTGGTTGCACTTTTTAAAGGTTTTGATCACCATGACTCATTATTCCAATGCTTTTAAGTATAACAATATTTAAGAAATGTGTGAAATATGTAAAATTCTCAGTATAGAAAAAAATATTGGTTCATCTCCATACATAACAACAATTAGTAGGATAAGAGTCCATAAATTTGAAAGAACATGGAAGGTTATATGGGAAGGTTTGGATAGAGGAAAATTATGTGATTATATCATAATCTCAAAAAATTTTTTTTTAAAGTTGAAACAACAGTTTTTACCTTGCCATGACTACAAATGTAGCAATATTTACAGGCCAAGAATTCCAAAAACCAGGGTAAGATCTGAGAAAGCATCTTAAAGCTCTAGAAGCCAAGAAAGACAGCAGGTAAGTTCTTCACTTTTGATTTTTGCTCCATTTGAATTTGATGTGAACATGAAGAAAAAAGGGACAACTCACATACAACCTGAACAGTTAGCACTCTTGAAGATGCAGTCACCTGGGAACACTGGACCTTATTCTTGAACAGTCTCAGCTAGCGGGAACTGACCTGCAAAAACAGGAGAACCTCTCTGGGAACTAAGGACCCTCGCTTCCTCTTCTACATCATCTGCTTTGGAGCATGGAGTTAGATAGTTTAAAAGATCAGTAACAAACAGACTGAACAGAATATATTTTTCCAAGATCACCAAACTGCAATTTTAACAGTAACAACCTGGCTCATACACAATAGCAGGCAAATTGCCAGCCACATAGCAAAGAGATCATGAGCTAGATCTTGCTGTCACTCTTCGGGAAAAGTGAATACCTCCATTTCTATAAAGAAGAGCAGTAACTTGTTCCAGGCCTTTATGCTTCCAGGCATAGGCGTACTGCCAGTTCACATAGCACTGTAGTGAGACTGCTCTTACTGAGAACCTGTGTTTAGGAGAAGGAAGACAGCAGATTCTGAAATGATTTCATAATTCAAAAAATATTTTCAAAACGAAAACTATAGACAATATACAGAAATTATTAAACTGTTTTCATAAATGAGATGTTCCCTGTAGTGGGTTGGTCCAATACTGCTTGTATTCTAATACTAATTTGGAGCCCCTAAATCTCCTTACCCCACAGACAAAAGAGTCAGCATGCAAGACACTGGGTAATCCTGCCCCCAGTTAATTGTGACTGGTAAATAAAGATGCCAATAGCCAAGAACTAGGCAAAAGGGAAATATGTGGGGTTAAGGTTCGTGGGCTTAGAGCAGAGAAGACCGGGGGAGGAGGATGAAGAGGAGCAGGAGAAGGAGGAGGACGACAAGGAGGACAAGGAAGGAGAAGAAGCCACCATAGAATGAAGGAAGAATGAGCAGGAGGAAGAAGGGAGCAGCCATGGATTGAGAGAGAGGAAAACCTGGCCCTGAGGACTGCCCAATTGGAGCTAGTAGCAGCACAGATAAGACATAATAAATAATAACTTGAGCTATCAATAGGGAAATAGATTTTAATAACATGGATAGGCAGCTGCCCAGCTATTGTACTGCTTAATGAACATTGGGAATAGAAAGGCTATGTATGTCTTTTATCTGAGAACTAAATGATCAAGGCAGGGTTGAAGTCCCGTACTGGAATTTAAACAATTTTTACTACTGTTCCATGCACAAACTTTATAAAACAAACTTTTGAGTGACCAATGGTTAGGTAAGCTGATGCTTTAGAACCCTGGAGACAATGTTCAAATCAACACACTACCCTTGTCCCAAAAGAAAAGCATTACACAGAATCAGTATACTATTTAAATCAGCTCTTTTCCCCTACTTGACCCTTAATAGATGGACAAATAGAAAGGCTGGCTCTGGTTTCCTTAGAAAAATAGAGAACTTGTGAGTTCCAAACAGAGGTACCAATCCAAGGTGTCTTGCAAAAGAATGACCTAATCAAATTTTGAAATAAAGGTTTTTGTCCCAATACAGTAGAAACAGAAGAGAAGAGTTAAACTTCTCACTGAGTATATACAGACTAGTGATAAAAACCAGATCTATCCTTAGATGTGTAAACATAAGTAAGGGTTGAGATTTCTGCTCACTCCTTTCACCAGAGGTCTATGAAATCCTACTTACACTAGAGTTAGTACTTTAACATGAAAATAAGTTTTAAAAAAAATGTTAATACCAGCCAAGGGGCTCCATATCCAGGTGGTGCCAAAAGATAACTAGCCTCCCAGGAGTGCACATGGGCCTGTGAGCAAAGGACCACCTCTGCAGCTCAGATGAACCCGCCCAGAACCCTCAGGACACAAGAACTGAGGAGCAGCCTGGGACAAGAGTCTTCTACTACCCATCTGCGCCTGGAGCCAATCTTCTGCCACAGGGCTCCATAACCAATAGCACTGAGAGAGAGCAAGCCTACCAGGAGTGTAGACAGGCCTTTGAGCAATGGACCACCACTGCTGCTCACAGGAACCTGCCCTGAACCCTCAGGACAAAGGAACTGAGGAGCTGCCTGGGACAGGTCTGTGCACAAAGTTGATCCTGTGCCACAGAGCTACATACACAAATACTGCCAGGAGAGAGTTGGTCTCACAAGAATGCCTACACACATTCGAGCACAAGTAAGACCACTACTTTTCTTCAAATTCCTGGTGCAAGTGGGACCCTCCCAGAGCTATCAGGACACAGGCACCAAGGATCAGCTGGGGACAGGATTTTGCTGGTTTCTGTCTTCATGGCAGAGCTGACCCTGTACCACAGCTCACTATACCTAAATTCCTCACAGAGAGAACTGGTCTGCCAGGAGTACTGACATACAGGCTTCCAGGAAGTATAAGCCACAGTTAGAGACAGCAAGACCAGCAAACACCAGAGATAACCAGATGAGAAAAGGCAAGCGCAAGAACATAAGAAACAGAAACCAAGGCTACTTGGCAACATCAAAACCCAGTTCTCCCACCACAAGGAGCCCTGGTCACCCCAACACACAAGAAAAGCAAGATTCAGATTTAAAATCACATCTCATGATGATGATAGGGGACTTTAAGAAGGGCATAAATAACAACTTCCTTAAAAAAATAAATAAGAACACATGTAAACAGGCAGAAGTCCTTAAAGAGGAAACACAAAAAATCCCTTAAAGAATTACAGGAAAACACAACGAAGCAGGTGAAGGAATTGAACAAAACCATTCAGGATCTAAAACTGGAAATAGGAACAATAAAGAAATCACAAAGGGAGACAACCCTGGAGCTAGGAAACGTAGGAAAGAGGTCAGGAGTCATAGATGAAAGTATCACAAACAGAATACAAGAGATAGAAAAGAGAATATCAGGTGCAGAAGATACCTGAGAAAACATTGACACAACAGTCAAAGAAAATACAAAAGGCAAACAGCTCCTAAAACAAAACATCCAGGGAATCCAGGACACAATGACAAGATCAAACCTAAGGATAATAGGTATACAAGAGAGTAAAAATTCCCAACTTAAAGGGTCAGTAAATATCTTCAACAAAATTGTAGAAGAAAACTTCCCTAACCTAAAGAAAAAGATGCCCATGAACATACAAGAAGCGTACAGACCTCCAAATAGACTGGACAAGAAAAGAAATTCCTAATGTCACATAATAATCAAAACACCAAATGTACTAAACAAAGAAAGAATATTAAAAGCAGTAAGGGAAAAAGGTCAAGTAACATATAAAGGCAGACCTATCAGAATTACACCAGCTTTCTCACCAGAGACTATGAAAGCTAGAAGATCCTGGATAGATGTCATACAGACCCTACAAGAACACAAATGCCAGCCCAGACTACTATACCCAGCAAAACTCTCAAATACCATAGATGGAAAAACCAAGATATTCCATGACAAAAACAAATTTGCACAATATCTTTCCACAAATCCAGCCCTACAAAGGATAATAAATGGAAAACACTAACATAAGGAACAAAACTACACCCTAGACAAAGCAAGAAAGTAATCTTTCAACAAACCCAAAAGAAGATAGCCATGCAAACATAATTCCTCCTCTAACAACAACAAAAAAAAAAAAAAAACAGGAAAGAACAATCACTTTTCCTTAATATCTCTTAACATCCATGGACTCAGTTCCCCAATAAAAAGACATAGACTAACAGACTGGATACATAAACAGGACCCAGCATGTTGCTGCATACAGGAAATGCATCTAAGTGACAAAGCAGACACTACATCAGAGTAAAAGGTTGGAAAACATTTTTCCAAGCAAATGGTCCCAAGAAACTAGATAGAGTAGCCATTCTAATACTGAATGAAATCAACATTCAACCAAAAAGTATCAAAAAAGATAAGGAAGGACACTTCATACTCATCAAAAGAAAAATCTACCAAAAGAATTCTCAATTCTGAACATCTATGCTCCAAATGCAAAGGCACCCACATTCATAAAAGAAACTTTATTAAAGACAAAAACACACACATTGTACCTCACACAATAATTGTGGGGGACTTCAACACCCCACTCTCATCAATGGAGAGGTTAGGGAAACACAAACTAAATAGAGACACAGTGAAACTAACAGAAGTTATGGACCAAATGGACTGAACATATATCTATAGGACATTTCATCCTAAATCAAAAGAATATTCCTCTACTCAGCACCTCATGGTACCCTCTCCAAAACTGAATATATGATCAGTTCTAAAACATACCTCACTGGGTATATAAAGATTGAAATAATCCCATACCTCCTATCATATCACTATGGATTAAGGCTGGTCTTCAATAGAAACAAAAACAACAGAAAGCCCATATACACATGGAAGCTGAACAATGCCCTATTCAATGACAACTTGGTCAAGAAAGAAATAAAGAAATTAAAGACTTTTGAGAATTTAATGAAAATGAAACCACAATATACCCAAACTTATGGGACACAATGAAAGCAGTGCTAAGAGGAAAACTCATAGCTCTAAGACTGACAGCACACCTGAAAGCTCTAGAACAAAAAGCAGCAAATACACCCAAGAGGAGTAGATGGCAGGAAATAATCAAACTCAGAGCTGAAATCAACCAAATAGACACAAAAAGAACTATGCAAAAAATCAACAAAACCGGGAGCTGGTACTTTGAAAAAATCAATGAGATAGATAAACCCTTAGCCAGAATAAACAGAGGGCACAGAGACAGTACCCAAATTAATAAAATCAGAAATGAAAAGGGAGATATAACACTGAAATATCTTAAAATAACTATTCTGGTTCAGCCCAAGGACTCAGGCGGGACCAGCCAGGAGGCACAGGCCTCAGGAATTGCAGGGGCGTTGCAGGAGTACAGGGACAGGATCCTCTCAGCTTCCTAGTGACAGAGCTGGATCAGCGACCATCTCTGCCCCTTCCCTGCTAGTGGAGGGCCTACCTCAAGGGCGGGCTTCAGCCCAGAGACACAGGTGAGATCTGCCATTTTCTAAACGGTGACTTTCTAAGGAGGAACAAGCCAGGGGGCACAGGCCTCAGGAATTGCAGGGGAGTCACAGGACTGCAGGGACAGGATCCTCTAAGCCTCCGAGTGACAGAGCTGGATCAGTGACCATCTCTGCCCCTTCCCTGCTACTGGAGGGACTGCCTCCAGGGCAAGCTTCAGCCCAGAGACACAGGTGAGATCTGCCATTCTCTCTCTGGTGACTTTCTAAGGAGGGACCAGCCAGAAGGCACAGGCCTCAGGAGTCAAAGGGGAGTTGCAGGGAGCCAAAGACAGGACAAGCTCTAGTCAGAGACACCAAGAACATCTAACACCAGAGATCAAGAGATGGCGAAAGGCAAACGTAAGAATCCTACCACCAGAAACCAAGACTGCTTGCCTTCACCAGAACCTAGTACTCCCACTGCAGCAAGCCCTGTATATCCCAAAACACCGGAAAAGCAAGATTTGGATCTAAAAACATAACTCACAATGCTGATAGAGGAACTTAAGAAGGACATGAATAAATCCCTTAAGAAATACAGGAGAACACAGATAAAGAGGTACAAGCCCTTAAAGAGGAAACAAAAAAATCCCATAGAGAATTACAGGAGATCACAAGTAAACAAGTAGAAGCCCTTAAAGAGCAAACCCAAAAATCCCTTAAGGAATTGCTGGAAAACACAAACAAACAGGTAAAGGAATGGAGTAAACTCAAGAAGTTAGTCTCCAGAGAACCAAATAACCCTATTAAAAAATGGGGTATAAAGCTAAACAAAGAATTCTCTACTGATGAACACCAAATGGCTGAGAAGCACCTAAAGAAATGTTCAACATCCTTAGTCATCAGGGAAATGTAAATCAAAACAACTCTGAGATTACACCTCACACCAGTCAGATTGGCTAGGATAAAGGACTCAGGTGACAGCAGATGCTGGAGAGGTTGTGGAGAAAGAGGAACACTACTTCACTGCTGGTGGGATTGCAAACTGGTACAACCACTCTGGAAATCAGTGGCGGTTTCTCCGGAAATTGGACATAGTTCTACCAGAGGACCCAGCTATACCACTCCTGGGCATATACCCAGAAGATGCTCCAACGTGTAATAAGGACTCATGCTCCACCATGTTCATAGCAGCCTTATTTATAATAGCCAGAAACTGGAAACAACCCAGATGTCCCTCAACAGAGGAATGGATACAGAAACTGTGGTATATCTACACAATGGAATATTACTCAGCTATTAAAAACAATGAATTTATGAAATTCTTAGGGAAATGGATGGATCTGGAGAGTATCATCCTGAGTAAGGTAACCCAATCACAAAAGAACACACATGGTATGCATTCTCTGATAAGTGGTTATTAGCCCAGAAGTTGGGAATACAGGAAGAACGACTCACAAACCACAAGAAACTTAAAAAGAAGGAAGACCAAAAGGTGGACATTTCATTCCTTCTTAAAAAGGGGAACCAAATACCCATGGAAGGAGTGGCAGAGATTAACTATGGAGCAGAGACTGAAGGAAGGACAAGCAAATAGCTATCTCCTGAGAGGCTCTAACAATACCTGACTAATACAGATGTAGAGGCTCACAGTCATTCATTGAACTGAGTACATGGTGCCCAATGAAGGAGTTAGAGAAAGGTTCTATGGAGCTGAAGGGTTTGCAGCCCCTTAGGACGAACAACAATTACTAACTAGTACCCTCAGAGCTCCCAGGGAGCCAACCACCAATCAAGGACTATACATGGTGGGACTGAATGTTCTGGCAGCATGTGTATAGTAGAGGATTGCAAATTCGATCATCAATAGGAGTAAAGGACCTCGGCCTTGTGAAGGTTTTGTGCCCCAGTGTAGGGGAATGCCAGGGCCAATAAGTGGGAGAGGGTGGGGTTCCAGGCATGGGGAGGGGGGAGGCAAAAGGGGTTTGTTCTTGTTGTTTTTCTTTGTTTGTTTGTTTGTTGGAGGGGAACCTGGAAAAGGAGAAATTTACATGTAAATAAAGAAAATATCTAATAAAAAAATAATAATTTTGGCACAAAAAAATAACTATTCTGTGTGTTGAATATTAACAGTTCAAAATATTAAAATCATCAAAATATTAAATATCATGGAAATATCACTCATAATTTTTCTTACTGTGCATGAAATTAGCATTTCCTTAATGTTTAACTTCAAAGACTTTTTACTATTTTGAAATTTTTTAAATATACTTACTGATAAAATATAATTTGTCTCCTAGAAACACTGCTACTCTTTTTTAAGTAAACTGGTTATTAGACAATGTACACAGATATATAATGTATTTTAAATACTCTCTCACTATGTCAGGTTGTATCATATAAGAGCTCTTGAATATATTTCTTTATGATTCATTTTTAATATTTTATACTTTTATTATACCTAATTCCCAAAGAATATTTTGTATGTTTTAAAATAATTTAAAACATTAAATATAGGATCATCAGTTATGGATAGTATTAAATATTCATTAATAACATTTTTACAGTATGAAAGGATATGAATATAAAAGTTGAACAAATTTTTTATGTATTATTTGATTCTCAAAATAATATTAACATGTTTGATGTATAAAATGCATTTAAATAATAACAAAATTTAAGGAAAAAAAGACAATTCTCAAACCAAATGAAGCTCAAGAAGAAGAAAGACTAAAGTATGGATACTTCAGTCAGTCTTAGCAGGGGAGACAAAATACCCGTGGGAGGAGATACAGAGACAAAGTGTGGAGCAGAGATTGAAGGAAAGATCATCCAGAGACTGCCCCGCCTGGGGATCCATCCTATATACAGTAACCAAACACAGACACTATTATGGATGCAGGGAAGTGCTTGCTGACAGGAACCTGATATAGCTGTCTCCTCAGAGGCTCTGCCAGTGACTGACAAATACAGAGGTCTACACTCTCAGACAATCATTGGACTGAGCACAAGGTCCCCAATGGAGGAGCTAGAGAAGAGATCTAAGGAGCTGAAGGACCTTGTAGCCCTATAGGAGGAACAATATGAACTAACCAGTACCCCTAGAGCTCCCAGGGACTAAACTACCAACCAAAGAGTACACATGGAGGGACCCAGGGCTCCAGCTGCATATGCAGCAAAGAATGACTTTGTTGGACATCAATGGAAGGAGAGGCCCTTGGTCCTGAGAAGGTTCAATGCCCCAGTGTAGGGGAAGCCAGGACAGGGAAGTGGGAGTGGGTGGGTTGGTGAGCAGGGGGAGTGGGGAGGGGATAGGGGGTTTTCGGAGGAGAAACCGGGAAAGAGGACAAATTTGAAATGTAAATAAAGAAAATATCTAATAAAAAAGAAATAAAAGAAATTTAAAAAAATGTTAAAACCAATTATCTCTATCCAAAGACTGCACAAAAGATTGTAATTATGTGTGATTTTAAAACTCAGTGGGATGTGCATATATATATATATGTATATATATCTCATATCCTAAATCCTTAAATGTAAATATCAGCAAGACACAATAAGAAACACATTTTATGCAAATAAATTACACACACACACACCACACACACACACTCACACACACACACACACATATAAATTCCCATGGAAGTATCAAAATGATCAGGTATATGATCTTGAGTTGAGAAACAAATTCTAACTAGATATGCCAATGCCATGCCAGGCTTAAAACAATTTATAGGTTATGACACTATGGCTTTACACCTTACTCTTTTTGTCACAGTATTATTATGGGGATGATTAAAAATTTTAGCCTTAAGGAAACCTGGTGTTACAGTGTCTCCTGTAAATTTATTATATGTAAAATAGAGAGGAAAAGCTAAGTTGTTTCCTTTTTAGTTCTGTTTTGTTGTTGTTGCTGTTGCTACTACTGCTACTGTTGTTTTCCAGGACAGGATCCCCTAGGTCCAGGCGGACCACAAATTAACAATGTGTCCCAGGCTTGCCTTTAATCTGTGCTATTCCTGCCTCAGCATCCTAGAATTACAATTATATGCCACTTCACACAGCTTGATGAAAATGTAAGCTATGAAATAAGAAAGGTATGTCAGATCATTGTGTCCTTCTCCCAGCCTTGAATAGGCTAAACAAACCTCAGATGGTTTTACAACCTGGCTGGAGTCAGCCTTGCCACATTTGCATTTCCTACAGAGCTCTGAGGAGCTGACCAGAGCTTACTGAGCTTACTTTGCAACTCAGTCCAACTGAAACAAAGCAACAGAATCCAGCTTAAACAGAAGGACGGGTTTTTGAGTTGTGCCTATATAAACACAGAGCTGAAAATTAAACTTTGAGCCACGATCAGAAATCTTGGTCTTGGCTTCACTCTTCTCTCGCCCGCTGTCCTATTTCATTCCCAGCCTCCCTTTTCGGTGTACCCAGTTCTCTGTGACTGCTGGATAGCTATAGATAATTAATGGAGGAGAGGGAGGGAAGGAAGAGGGTGGGAGGAAAGTCAAATAGCAAATAAATAGAAATTAATTTTTTAGGACCTGAACACCCACAAACCTGCTGCAATCACAAATAAAAGTACCTTCTTCAGCTATCTTTACTACTTACTGACTTTCATGAAGCATTAAAATATTACATGCTTAACATGCATAAAATCTTTCCTTTCTATTCCCTTGCCTAAATGTTTTCAGAACTCTAAATTTTAGATTTTTCTTATATATGAAACCCAAAGCATTTATTTACAGAAATGGTTCATTGTGCACAGGTTAACTTAGGAACAGGGAGGGAGGGGCCCCAGCAGTGTGGGCAGAGGAAGACACCCAGAGACCAACAAGGTCTGCCTGCCGTGGGAGCCACTACAAAGTATGTATGTGGTAGACAGATAGGTGAAAAAGAGAACTGTGAAAACTGAGCATTGGGTAGAGAGGTGGAACTGGAGACAAGAGGATGGAGAGGAACAGCCTGCTATGAGTATCCTGCCCTGCTACCTGAGGCCATGGTGCAATGCCAGCCCACACTGCTCTGGTGACCATGTCTAGGTCTCTGGCCATGCAGCAGCAGGAGTCTGAGTCTATATGGCTCATATTACCATTAAAGGCCATGCAGATGTCCCTGGTCTGGACTGTCACCTGGGATCATTGCCACACTGATGTCTAAGGGAGGTGCAGAGCTGGCCCCACCCCTCACTGGCTGCAGCACTAAGAAGAGTGGGCAGCACAGTAAAGCTGGCCCTGGTGGCAGGAACGTGGATGAGCCAGGGAGCAGAAGAGCTGGCCCAGTACCTGGCCAGCTGCAGCACTTGGGAGAGCCACCCACATCCCTGAAATGAGCAGAACAGTAGAGCTGTCTCTAGTGGTATGGTTGAACGACGTCCCAGGGGCATGAAAGCTGATTGTGCCCCTTGTCAGTGGCAGCACTGGGTGAACTGGCTGAAGTAATGCTGGAGAGCTCCCCCAGTGGTACAGGTGCAGGAGAGCTGAGAAGCTGACCAAGTCAGCTACCACCTATGCCCAGATCCAGGGCTTTGAGTTGGCCTATTCCAGCATCTCCTCCATCTATGAACTGCTATAGTGTGTGAATGAGCCAGTCCTGCTGATCCAAAGCTGCAGGATCTCCAGGACACAGGGCAATAACAAGATATCTAAGAGGAGTCCCAGTGAGGATCCAGTACTGATAGTGTAACAGAAGCCAGAAGCCTCCAACTAGACAAATGGCCATTGTAATGAACATCTGAAAGCAAAAACATGCGGACAGAAGCGTGTACTGTGGGGCACGCTGTGACACACTACACGTCCATGGCGGGATGCTTTCTATACTTTGTTTTCCTTTGTTTATATTTTTATTTTTGTGTTTTTTTTTCTTTAGGAGGAGGATACAAGGGCAGACGGTAGGTACAAAGGGACTGAAAGATGAGTGGGATTGGAGTGCATGATGTGAAACTCACAAAGAATCAATAAAAAGTTTTTAAAAAGAGCCATTGTATTTTCCTTCTAAAAATGTTCAATTAAAAAAACTAAATATTATACACAAAGGAAAGTAAAGGCAGTCATACTTCATTGTATAATAATGTAACCCACTACCACAATAAAACAATAGAAGTAAAATCACAAGACAAGTGAGAAATTTGATTCAAGCAAATGTGTTATTTCCCCCAATCATCGAACACAGTCACTCTGGTCTCCATGGGCAGGATCGGGCAGGCCTCTAAAGTAAACTGAAGGAAAGACATCCACCAGAGCAGAATGCTACAGTCTCCCACACAGGCCAGGCAAGGATAGCAAGTTCTAACAGGTGTCCTTAAACGTGAGGATTGCGACAAGGTGGAATGATTTTCTCTCCCTGAGATCCAAATACCACAGCATGCCAAAACCTAGATGTAAAGTTTTCCTACGCAAGTAGCTGATAACAAGCAAGCTAGCAAAGTAAGTTCATTATCCCCTTATATACCTAAATGGTAAATTCAGACTTTCCTTTATTATTTTCTCTTAAATAATATTACTCCTTTAAGAAAATCTTACATATGCTAGACAGTTAAACTGTCTAGATGACCACCAAAAATGACCCTTAGAATCAAAGTTATTTGGGGCACATTTCTATTATTTGAGATACAGCCAAGTAAATCTCACATGTAAAGTAAACACAGTGATACGCATGTCCACAGAGTCACTCTGGAAACTGAATGAGAGAACACAGGGAAAAGAGTCTCAGTGCCCGACATATCATGTGAGGCACTGGGTATATACATACAACTGAAAGCTCTCACTACTGTGTAGTTGTAAGATTCAAGTTTAATACCCATATTTTTCAGACATTTTCATCCACATTGGTCTTACTTTACAGTAACAACACAAAGTTCCCTTCCTACTCACTGCAAATGTACTACCTATTCAATATCAGTCTTCATTGAAATTCCTTTTGGAAATCAAGTGCTACCAATCACAGCCACTTATTTAGTTCATGGAACATGGGTTAAAGTACACTACTACAGAAAACGTTGGGAACGGACTCTCAAATGTTGAAGTTCTGAAACAGCACATGTTTATTACATATTTTTTTCTATTAAAGTACAAAATTAGTCTTCATCTAGTTTTTCACATGGTTACATATCCTGATTATATCAGAATACCTGTTTGGCCAAGTACTCTCAGCTATAACATCAAGCTCAGCACTAATGAAATCCTCTAAGGGTGCATCCATTGCACATAAAATTATGTTCCCATGACAGTTGAAATGTATTACGTTTATTATATACACTCATTTCATAAGTACTGCCTGATAAGGGTAGAGAATCTTTTAAAGAATTGTATTCTTACATATGTGTATATTGTATTTGTGTGTCTTTTATGTGTATACCACATATATGTAGATACCTATGGAGAACAGAAGCAGATATTGGATTTCCTAGAGCTATAGTTACAGATAATTATCTCCATTTCTATTAATACCACTATATATGTGTCCCTGTCCAATTCCTTATCCAAGAACTCAAGAAACTGAAAACCCCAACAGGTACCCTCCAGACCATGGTCTATAGCTACAACTTATTTGGAAGGATATAAATGAGTATTTTTGGTAAAAGATTTAATGGGAAGATAGATTTCTTTTTTTCTTCTAAAAAAACTAATTTATTAAAGTATTAAGACAGTACTATGAATATAAAAATTCTGATTTCCTTCAACCTGAATATTTCTCAAAGTAGGCGGGGGAACAGAATTAGTCTTCTGATGTCTGTGTCTTAACTGGATCAGGCTGAATTTCAGAGCATCAGGAGTTCAAGCAGCCAAGTTTAGCATGTCTGATGAAGGAATTCACCAAGGGTATACATTTCTGCAACATACGCATCTCAAAACAAATTTTCAATATCATCAAGATTCTCTGGAATCTAGCTTTCTGGAAGGTGTAAATACTTCAAGCATCTTTCCACAAAAACACTAAATCAAAACCTTTACTCATGAATATCCAAATAAGAAAGTCCCCATTTCTGATATAAAGGATAAGATAAAATTCCTTATTTTGCTAATGCTAGGTGTGCACCAGCTGTTTCAGGTGCGTTTGACCGAGGCATCTCCCACTGGCTTAATAACAGTACGTGCAAAACAGCCTCCTCCAACAACAGCCACAGATGTTCCAGGTTTCAGAAGATAGATTTCTTCAAATATCACTGACCTCTTGATACGCAGTCGATATAACCCATGTAGAAAAAAATAAAAAATGTCCCAAAGGAAAAGTTCTACATCACTTTTAAACAATAGGTTGGTTTTAAATACTTAGTGTATTTATCAAATTATAATATGTAAAAATGTATATTTAGGATTTATTTGCTTCGTGTATATGTGTATATATTGTGTGTGTGACAAAAATAAATGTTATCATAAAGCATTGGACTCTGCTTTGCATTCATTGACAAAGTGATAATTCTGGTTAAGAAGAAATGAATTTCTTTCAGAGAGAAATCAATAAATAAAAAATGATAAATTGTAGATATTCACCACATTAGTGAATATGTGTGTGTGCATAAAATCAAACATACTAATAAGCTTGTTTTAAAACGATTCATTTCCCCAGACTACTTCACATACACAGGCAAGAGGAGCATTCCCAACTATATCAGAATAAGTACTGGAACTTATTGGAATAACCCTGATCCTGACTGGGAGGAAGCCAGCAATCTTCACTAATTAACAACTGAGCAGAACACTATGTCACTGGCACAAGTACACACACATAAAAAGTTGGATGTTGAAGTTTGATCTGTTGGTATGTATTGTAATGCTAAATAGTCTGTGGTTGATTCAAGGACAAGGAAATCCTCATATACACCAAATGATACTATGTAACATTGCTCCTTAATTTAAAACTTCTGGTTGAATGAAGATGCCTATGGCCTGTAGCTGGGCAGAAGAGGTAGGCAGAGCTTCGGTTCCCAGGCTTGGGGTCTGAGGCAGAGACCCTAAGGAGGAAAGAGGCGGAAGGAAGGGGACACCATAGGATGGTGGATGGTGAGAACATGGCTGTGACGGCCGGCCAGTTGGAGTAGGAGTGGTCCAGGAGAGCCATAGTAAGTGATATTTCAGGATTATTGACAGGGAAGTAGACAAAATAACACAGAGGGTTGACATCTACTCAGTTCTAGTGCTACAAGACTAATTAAAAATATAAAGATTTTATGTCTCTTACTTGAGATTGATAAGATTAAGGAACTCTGACCCAACCCTGAGATGGCTCCAGGAAAGGGTGTTAGGCCCCAAGGGAGAGTTTTATGCTCTCAGTCCCAGGATAATTTCTCAGAAACAACTCTGACTAAACACTTCTCAGAAAAAACATAAAATGTACTGGCTGAAGGACACCTGGGGCCTCTGGGTAATGAAGATACTCTCCCAGGATGATCTGATATGGATCCAGCCAATGAGCCAAAGGTCAGCCTAACTATCCATCACGAATGTAATCTGCCCTCTAAAAGGTGTATAAGAGGTGCTGGAGACTGCTGGAGGTCAATCCCAGAGCACAGGAAAAATAAACCTCTTCCTTTTGCATCAATCCAAGTCTCACTATCTCACTCAGGAATTTCCCAGAAGATAAAGACCCTCTGGGGCTTTACATTTGGGGGCTCGTCCGGGATCTGAGACCTCCCCCAGCACCAGGATGGGCCACAGGATCCTTAGCCCATACAGAACCTGGGCTGTTGAACCCCTCCCCCCTTTTACCAGAAGGAGCAGCAGGAGACCCCCACTTCCCAGTTCTGCCATGGGGACCTGAAGTTAGAGAGCCACCTCCCCAATACCACAGTGGCTCTCCCACTGAGGGCATATGGACCCCTAGATAATGATGGCAATCAGGCTATGCAATATTGGCCGTTCTCATCTGTTGACCTATACAATTGGAAGTCTCAGCATCTTCCTTTCTCAGATAATCCCAAGGGTTTGATTAATCTCTTTGAAACTGTCCTACCTCTTTACCACTGAGGGGAGAGAAAAGATCCTCAATGAGGCCCAAAACAATGTGTCCTTGGAGCACCCTTAGAAAACATAGCAGTCATTGACCCAGGATTCCTTTTAACCCAACCAGATTGGGACTTGGTCTACTGCTCTGTTGGCAGATCTCAAGGCAGTTGCCTGGTGAGTCACAAATTTGACCAAGGTACGTGAGGTTAGACAAGGATCAGATGAGTCTCCTGCTGCCTTTCTAGAGAGGCTCATGGAGGCATTCTGCCAATATACACCTTATAACCCCAGCATCAAGGAGCACAAAGCTACTGTAACTATGGCTTCTATAGACCAGGCTAGTAGAGATATCAGGAAAAAGCTTCAGAGGCTAGAGGGACTACAAGATAAGTCGTTGAGGGATTTAATGCAGGTTGCTGAGAAAGTCTACCATAAGAGGGAGACAGAGGAGGAGAAGGAGCAGAGAAAGAGAAAGGAAGAAGATGAAAGGGATATGAAAAAAGAAAAGCAACAAGAAAGGGATTTACAGAGAATCTTGGCTACAGTAATTAGGGAAAGCAGAGAAGAGAGATCCCAACCAAAGAAAGACAAAAAAACCCTTGAAAAGGACCAGTGCTCATATTGCAAGGAGAGGGGCTACTAGGCCTGAGAATGCCCCAACAAACAGAAGCCAGTAGTGGGAAATCCCAGTCCTTGGGAAAAGTACCCCCAAATGGCAAAGGTGTTAGCCCTGAGGGAAGATAGTGACTAGGGAGGAAAGAGTTCAGACCCCTCCCTGAGCACAGGGTAACCTTTAAAGTAAAGGGGAAAGCCACCCAATTTTTGTTGGATACTGGGGCCCAATACTCGGTCCTCTTCCAAGCTGAGGAGCCAGTCTCTAGCAAAAAAAATATGGGTCCAAAGGGCCACTGGAACTAAACAATATTCATGGACTACCTGAAAAATTGTGGACCTGGGCATGGGCCGGGTATCCCACTTTAATGATAAACTAGAACATGAAGCAAATAATGAAGAAAATTTAGAATTGAACTGCATTAAGAAACTGCTGCTTTATTTGTTTACATACATGTGTACTTACCTATTGTGCAGTGAATTAAACCTATGACATTGGCCATGGGTGGGGAGGGGTAGTTGATTTCTCTAGCTCAACATTATATTCCCAACTCTTTGAACAGCATCATGCAACAATGAAACCAAAGAGATACCTTGGAAAATGGTCTGCCCCAAAATAGAATATAGATTCCTTTTAAATGTATATTGAACATTCTCCAGGAAAATTATATACTAGGCTATAAAATACAACTGAATGAAAAAGAGTCAAATCTAAGAATGCTATTCCACAAGATTAGAATAAAATCGCAACACAGAACACAGGCAAAAACTGGGGAATTTTAAAACATGTGAACAACACAGTCAAGATTAGTCAGTGCATCAAAAGAAAAGAAAAATCTCAAGTAGAAAATACTCTGAAATGAAAAAACAAAAAACAAAAAACTGTAGACAAAAGTATTTTGTGTACTGCTTGTAAGGATTAAACTCACCCTAAACTAAGGATAAAGAGAGGAAAAAGAAATCTGGCAGTTTGGGCACATGATTCCAAAACCCAGCAATTCTGTTTCTTGTTCTGAACAAGAAATTCTTTCCTGGTTGGAAGCCAGAATGCCCTTACATTTATCTGCAATTCTACCCTGGCCAGAGTTCAGAAACATACACAAAAAAAAAAAAAAAAAAAAAAAAGTTTAGGGGAACTGGTTCCTGATAGTTTTCTTGTTTTTAATCTTTCCTTTTTCACTTAGAAACTTTAATGAGCAAATGTAGGGAGAAACTGTACATGATTAGATACACTAGAAGATGTGTCCAAATTGAGGCCAGACCTTGGAACAGAGAATCACAGACACACCTATGTGGGAAACTGACGGACCAGCTCAACTTCCATGCTACACCCAGGAACCTTATTTTATTTAGGGAGTTATCAAACACTAAACAGGACCCTTAGTAGCAAGCCTTTCTTGTACCTGCTCCTGCTCTATAGAAGTCCCATGCCCCAAAATACTTGGCCAACACAAAACAGACTCAGTGTTTAAGTATGTGCAGAGGTGGGGAGAGAGAGAGACAGTTTTATATTTTTTGTTACTTTTTGTATTACTGGGTTTGCTTATTTAAATTTTGTTTTTTCTTCTTTTTAGAAAGAGAACATGAAGTTAGGTGGCCAGGAAAGTGGGGAGGATCTGAGATGAATGGAGGTTAGGGAAAGGGTATGATCAAAATATACTGTATAGAAACAATTTTTTAAATAAAAATAATGAAGGGGAAAAACAAAGAGAAGCAAGAGTAAGATCCAGAGAAAAACCCAACAGGAAGGTATCAGTGATCTCAGTTCTGTGCTGCCCACTGAAAGCATGGAATCCTTGACTAAAACATATTAAACTACAACATAAGTCTCTATATGAGTTCTCACCCTTCCTAATGCTGCAAACTTTAATACAGTTTCTCATGTTGTGGTAACCCCAACCATAAAATTACTTTCATTGCTACTTCATAATTGTAATTCTGTTACTATTATGAATCATTATGTAAATATCTGATATGCAAGATGTTTGATTTGGGACCCTTAAAGGGGTCACAATCCACAGGTTGAGAACTACTGCTCTATACTTCTGTGTAAGATTGAAAGAATACCAAACTATCTTTTGGAACATAAAGTTAAGCTAGAAATAAAAGTAGACTGAAAACTTCACAAATACTAAATAAATTTTTAAACAAGAAACAAAGGAAATAGCAAAACACACTAAAATTTACGATATTCACCACTACTCCATTCAGACAGAAATTAGTATTGTAGTAGCTGTATAAAAAAAGAATAAGGGTCTTTCATCATAACCTAGTTTCATACTGTATAGACTTAGAGCAGCAGAATCCTACTGCCCTTCCTGACACTGAGGCTGGAAGTCCTGCCCAGAGCATGCTCAGCTATATACATGCTGAGCCACTGTCAACCTGGGCTGCAGCAGGTCTAGGGTCTGAGCTTCCTGCCTCTAATCTATGTGCCACAGCCATTCTGCCCCATAGCTATATCATGAAACCTCTGTACATTGTCACTTAGTGGTCCTGGTGCTGGCAAGAAGACTCAGTGATCACACATTAAGTATAAAGCAGATTATCAATTTTAAAAGTAGATGATCTAAATTAAATAAGCAAAGAATATGGAAAAAAGTCAAGTCAGTAAAGAATGTAGGACATCAGGAAGGCAAAAAACAAAACAAACAAACAAAAAAAAAACTTAGATTTATTGCAATAAATGTAGAAGTATCCAAGTCAATGGTCTAGACCAGATCTTTAACAAAAACATGGAAGAAAACTTCTGCAAACTTAGGAAAGACACACCCATACAGTTACAAGGAACACACAGAACACCACATAGGCAAGACCAGAAAAGAAAATCCTCACAGCATATCACAGTTAAAACAGCAAAATACAAAATAAAGAAAGAGTATTGAAAGCTTCAAGAAAAGAAACATAAGCCCCATATACAGGAAAACCAATCACAATAACAGCTGGGTTTTTTAGTGGGAACTCTTAAAGCCAGCAGAACATTAAGCAATACACTCCAAAGTATAAAATACCATGAATACCAACCTAGATTACTAAACCCAGCAAAACTGTCATAGCTGACACACAAAGAACTTTACATGATATAAAGTCTTTTAAAAAGAATATACAAAGCAGTATCTTTATCTCTAATGAAAATACAGGAGGAATTTATCAGGCTGAAAAGAGGAATGAGCACAGCCCAGAAACAGGAGAAAGAAAAAGAAAGATGCAACTTAGTACAAACACAAAGTACCACTGAGAACACAAGCAACACCACCAAAAATCAAAAAGACAATGATTGCAATCAATACAATTTTCAAAACCATCTTTAAATATAGAAGACCTCAATTCTCCAATCAAAAGACAAGGGTGGCAGACCAATGGAACAAAATCAAAGACCCCAGCAACAGTATACATACATTTTACAAAGATGCCAAAACTAAAAGCACAAGGTAAAAAACAAGTTCAGCAAATGGTGCTGGAAAAACAGGTTGTCTACATGCAAAAGAATGAAATGAGGTCCATACCACAATTACGCTGCACAAAAACTAACTCCAAAGGCATCAAACACCTAAATGTGAAATCTGAAACACTGAAATTTCTAGAAGAAAATATGAGGAGTATCCTACATGATATTGGTGCAAGAAAAGACTTTCTGAACAGGATTCCATTTGTCCAAGAATTAAGCCCAACAACTGGCAGGTAAGACTTGTCAAATTGGATTCTTTACTACTACAGAAACAATTAAATGGGTGAAAAATAATCCCATAGAATGGGAGAAAATCTTAGCCAGGTATATATCTGACAAAGGATTAATATCAAATTCATGATATTATGTTATACAAAGAATTCAAAAAACAAAGAGGCAAAAAAAGCAAGCACCCATTTAAAAAAAAAAAAAATGGTGTCAGGTCTTGGAGCCTCCCCTTGAGACAGATCCCAAGCCACCAGACCATCTTTCCCTCAGGCTCTTCTCCTTTTTTGTCCCTGCAGTTCTTTTAGAAAGGGACAATTCTGGGTCAGTTTTTGATTGTGGGTTGGTAACCCCATCCCTCCACTTGATGCCCTGTCTTTCTACTGGAGGTGGACTCTATGAATTCCCTCTCCCCACTGTTGGGCATTTCATCTAAGGTTCCTCCCTTTGAGTCCTGAGAGTCTGTCACCTCCCAGGTCTCTGGTACATTCTAGAGGGTCCCCCTGCCTGCCACTCCAGAGGTTGCATATTTCCATTCATTCTGCTCACCCTCAGGGCTTCTCTCCTGTTCCCTCATTCCCAATACCTGACCATGTCCCCTTTTCCTCTCCCTCTCCCACCCAGATCCTTCTCTCCTTCTGCCCTTCATGATTGCTTTCGTCTCCCTCCCAAGTGAGACTGAAGCATCCTTACTTGGGCTCTCCGGCTTGTTAACCTTCTTGAATTCTGAGGATTGTATCCTGGGTATTCTGTACTTTTTTAGTTAATATCCACTTATTAGTGAGTGCATACCATGCATGTCCTTTTGGGTCTGAGTTTCCTCACTCAAGATGATATTTTCTAGTCCCATCCATTTGTCTGCAAAACTCAGGATGTCCTTGTTCTTAATAGCTAAGTAACATCCCATTGGGTAAATAAACCACATTTTCTGTATCTATTCTTCTGTTAAGGGATATCTGGGTTGTTTCCAGCTTCTGGCTATCAAAAATATGGTAGCTATGAACATAGTGGAACATGTGACCCTGTGGCATGGTGGGGCATCTTCTGGGTATATGCCCAAGAGTGGCATAGCTGAGTCCTCAAGTAGATGTATTTCCAATTTTCTGAGGAACCTCCAGATTGATTTCCAGAGTTGTTGTACCAGTTTTCAATCCCACCAGCAATGGAGGAGCATTTCTCTTTCTCTACTTTCTCATCAACATGTGCTGTCACCTGAGTTTTTGATCTTAGCCATTTTGATTGATGTAAGGTGGAATCTTAAGGTTGTTTTGATTTGCATTTCCCTGATCACTAAGGACTTTGAACATATTTTTAAGCGCTTCTCATCCATTCAAGAGTCCTTTATTGTGAATTCTCTATTTAGCTCTGTATACCATTTTTTTGATTGGGTTGTTTCAGTTTTTGGAGTTTAGCTTCTTAAGTTCTGTATATATTTTGAATATTAGCCCTCTATCGGATGTGGGGTTAGTGAAGATTTTTTTTCCCAATCTGTAGGTTGCCGATTTGTCCTATTGACTATGTCCTTTGCCTTACAGAAGCTTTTCAGTTTCAATGAGGTCCCAGAGGCCCAACAAGCAGCTGACAGAGACAGATGCAGATATTTACACTCAACCAATGAATGGACTGAAGTCAGATACCCCTGTGGCTGAATTAGGGAAAGGCTGGAAGAAGCTGAGGAGGAGGGTAACCCCCATAGGAAGACCAGCAGTGTCAACTAACCAAGACCCCTGAGATTTCTCAGACACTGAGCCACCAACAGACAGCACACAGGAACTGGTCCAAGGTCCCCAACACAAATATAGCAGAGGACTGCCTGGTCCAGCCTCAGTGAAAGAAGATATGCCTAATCCTCGAGAGACTTGAGACCCTAAGGAGTGGGGTGGCCTGGTGGAGCAGAGTGGGACATCCTCCTGGAGACAGGAGGAGAAGGAATGATATAAGGAACTGTGGGAGAGCAGATCAGGAGTGAGGACTATAAAAAAATAAAAATAATTAAAAGGGGATGCTAGGGATCTGAACAGAGAATTCTCAAAAAAAAAAAAAAAAAAGCCAAGAAGTATCTCCAAAAAACATTCATTTCCTAGAAATTAGGGAAATGCAAATCAAAACAACTTTAAGATTTCATCTTACCCCAACCAGAATGGAAAATTTCAATAAACAACTGATAAAAAAAAATAGTGAGAGAGCTGTGGGAGGAGCGGAGCCCTCATTCCCTGTTACTGTAACAACAAACTAGTCCTGGAAATCACTGTGCAAAATCTTCAAAAAATAAAAAATGATTCTACTATATGATCCAGATATATACTCGCTGCCTGGTACTCAGTATCCTACCCCACAAAAATCTGCTCAGCATGTTCAATGTTACTGTTTTCATAACAGCTGGAAAGTAGAAACAACCTGTCCTTCAACTGACAAACTGATAAGGAAAATGTGGTACAGATCACCATGGAATACTGTACAGTTGTTAAAATCAAACTATGGGATTTCTATGTAAACACATGGAAGTATAAACTACGAGGAAACTCAAACCCAGAAAGACAAATATCTCTTTTCTCTTTAATCTGAGGTTCCTCGCTCCAAAACCTCAGACATGAGTATATAACAGGAAAGCAAAAGGAGACAATTTTCTGCATGTTTAGCGAAGTAGTGTGTGTGAGTGTGTGTGTGTGTGTGTGTGTGTGTGTGTGTGTATGCACATATATATACACACATACATAATTTAAATGAATATTTCATATCTTGGCTGATAATACTCCCCACAGGTGCCAAAGAGTATCTAACAAAAAACCCCAACACCAAGCATGAGAAGCCCCTCTTTTGAGTTTTTGGTCAGGGTTGTTGAAGAGACTAATTTCAGGCTATCGCCGTTGCCCTTGGTTGCCTCCCAGAAGTTAAAAGTAAGTCTCTACTGCTGAAGAGACTATTTATTTAAGACATAGGACTCAGAAGACTCAAGCTGGCTCTCACCTAAAAGCCTCCTCCTCCTTAAAGACTAGCTTTCATAGTAACAGAAGGTGTCTTGCATGCTCCCAAAGGAAGGAAGCACCCAAAAATCCTAGCCATCTACATCACCTAACAACCACAATAACAACCAGCATGACAAGATAACCATAAGGGCTCAATTGCTGTATGCACACTTCAGCAATAATCAGTAGCTCTACACTTAAGGCCCACTCAACAAACGGAAACTACTGTCTGACACTACTAGAAACCTACCCAACTACATGGAGTTCTGTGATGCCATATATCTTAGAGGAGAATCTACAACCACTACTTTACTAAACCTGAATAATCTCTAACTAAATTCTAAATATAGATCTTTATATTCACGGGTAAGTTGTATTTCTCAGCCTTCATAAAGGAGACTTGTATTTGCAAAAGATGGAGACAGAAAACAACTAATCAAAGTGTAGTTGTAGACCCCAGTCCCAACTGAGTCTACAATACAACCTCTGTACCTAGGGCTCGGGACCATTGCAGAAAAGGGGATGGGAAGATTATAAGGGCCAGAGACTCAGGGAGTTTGCTGTGGGATTACGAGAAGCTAAACCCATGCGGTCTCAACACACAGCTGCCTAATGACCTGAAGGATGATACCAATGAACAATGAAGGCACTAACATGGAAGGGGAAAGGCTCAGGAGGCCCCAAACCTAGACAAGAAACTACAGGCAACTAATGAATTAGGAGACACAGAACAATACTTTACAGAGTAGAATTTACTCTATCAAGTACATACATTAGGGGAAAAAAAATAGTCTTAAACACAAGAAGACAAATAGCAACAGACTCCAGAATGGGCCAAAGGAAACTTGGAACTAAAATCTCTTAGGACAAAAATAGGAACAAGTGGTATCGCACGACTTTAATCCCAGCACTTGGGAGGCAGAGGCAGGTGGATTTCTGAGTTCGAGGCCAGCCTGTCTACAGAGTGAGTTCCAGGACAGCCAGGGCTACACAGAGAAACCTTGTCTCAAAAAAAACCCAAAAAAAACAAAAAAATAGGAACAACAAAATCTATGAGATACAGAAACAGACAATACCCTACTTCCACTAATAGGGAACTTTACAGCAGTAAATACAGAAATATGAGGTTTAAAAAAAAAATCAGTGAGATGCTCACACAGTAAAAGTGCTTGCTGTCACACCTGTCAACCTAAAGTCAATCCCAGGGCCCATGTGGCACCAGCAGAGACAGCTCTCACAGCTTGTCCTCTGACCTCCATACAAGCACCACAGCACACACACACACACTTACCACCTGATACATAGCCACACTAAATAAATTAGCAAATACTACAGAAACAGGAGGAAGGAATAAAAGAAGGAAAAGAGAAAGAGATAAAGAGGGAAGAAAAAGGAGGCAGCCAAGGTGGCTAGCCAACAATCCCAGCACTAAAGAGATGAGCCTGAGATATAATGAGAACCTGTGATAATGAGGAAGGAGGCCAAAGAAGAAAAAGATAATGATAAAAAGCATGATTTAAAAAAAAAAAAAAAAAAAAAAAAAAAAAAAAGGGGGGAGGGGGAGGAGGATAAGTTGCTTCCAAGAGTAAGATTGTTTCCGTTCCTTCTAGAAAAATAATGGATGCACACACCTGAAAATGCAAGTTGGAGGTTGGGGTGTGTTATATAGCAAGTCCCAGGGCATTGAGATCTTTTCTCAACAAATGAAAACAAACTTTAAAAAGAAGAAAGAAAAAGAAAAGCAAAATTAAGGCCAGGCTAGAAGGGAGACTCAGTGGAAGAACACTAACCTAGCACATATGTAGCCCTGGGTTTCATGCTATACAATAAAAGAGAGGGGGGAAAAAGGGAAGATTTCAGACAGACAACCTAATACATCCTGAAGGAACTAAAACAAGGGAAAAAAAACTGAGCCCAAAATGAATAGAAGGAAATAATAATGAAGATTGGGATGAAATAAATAAAATAGACTAAAAAAGCAGAAAAGAGTCACCAAATCAAGCTGCTGCTCCTCCCCACCTCTGACCCCCACAGCAGGGGAGAGGAACTACGGGACAGGAGATACTAAGGGAAAGGAATGACTGAGGAACCATTACAATAGCACGCAAACAAGAAACAAAACAAATGATGATGAAGTACACACCAGCCCATTATTTAACTCAGAAGAAATGAATAAATTCATAAGCAATAACAATCTACCAACACTTAATCATGAAAATAGAAAGTCTATATAGATCAGCAAAGGAAAGTGATTCAGCGATTAAAACAAATACCATTTTTTTAAAAAAGCCCAAGACTTATGGCTTCCAGGATTTATGGCTTCCATGCTGAGCTCTACCAATTGTTTTAAGAATAAACAGCAATCCAGGTCTAGTGGCACATGCCTTAAATCCCAGAGCAAGGAAGGCAAAGGCAGGTGATCTCTGTCAGTCTGTGACTAGCTAGTCTACATAGTAAGCCAGAGCTACAGAGTGAGACCTTGTCTCAAAAAGAAAAAAAGAAAGAAAAAACAAACAAACAAAAACAAACCTAATATCAATCCTTCCCAAATTACCTCATAGTAAAACAGGCTGAGCATCCTGAATTGAAAAATACAAATTCCAAAATATGAAATGTTCTAAGTAACTGACAGGACACCCCAAGTGGAAAACTGTACACTTGGTCTCATGTGTTAAATTATAGCTAAAAGGCAGGCATACTTTAAGCATTATATAAAGTTCCTTCAGTCTTTATGTACATGATTATATGCCAAGAATAAATGAAGTCATGTTTAGACTTCAGTCCCACATCCAAGAAAACTCTTTATATATTTGTGTCTTAGTTAGAGTTTTACAGCTGTGAACAGACACCATGACCAAGGCAACTCTTATAAGGACAACATTTAATTCCAGCTGGCTCACAGGTTCAGAGTTCAGTCCATTATCATCAAGGTAGGAGCATGCCAACACCCAGGCAGGCATGGTGCAAGAGGAACTGAGAGTTCAATATCTTGTTCCAAAGGCAAACAGGAGAAGACTGGCTTCCAGGCAGGTAGGATGAGGGTCTTAAAGTCCATGTCCACAGTAACATACTTCTTTCAACAAGGCCACCCCTACTCACCAAGGCCACACAACCAAATAGTGCCACTCCCTAGCCCAAGCATATTGCAACCACCACAATATACAAATAGTCCAAAAACTCTAAAATCTAAAACACAATTAATTCATCAAAAACAACCTCAGATAAAGAACACTAAACCTATTTTGCCTTCATATGTATCTGATTTCAGTTAGTAGATGTACCCTAAGCTCACCAATGTAACTACAAACATCAAAATTCCTTTCTTTTTAAAGGATGAACAATATTAACTACATATGTATAACACATTTGATCTTCCCATTCATTTATGTCTGGACATCTAGGGTTGCTGGACATCTATATCTTGCTGTGATGAATAATTCTACAATAACATGGTAGTTAGTTGTTGTCAACTTGACATAAAATTAGATATACCTGGGAAAGGTATTTATGAATCAGATTCATCAGACTGTTCTGAACGTGTCTGTCTGTGGGTCATTTTCTTAATTGCTAGCTGATATTGGGGGATGATCCAGCCCACTCTAGGCAATGCTATTTCTAACCAGGTGGACCTGGGATGGTAACCAAGCACGCCAGGAAAGCCGCCCATTAGGAAGCATTTCTCAGTGGGTTTTGCTCCAAGCTCCTTCCTTGAATTCCTGCCTGACACCTGTTCCTCTCCCAGGTTGTTTTTGGTCATTTTTTCATAGCAGCAGAAAGAAAAGCAAACAATAATAACAGGAGTACAGATAAATCTTCACACTGATTTAATTCCTTTGCATATATACAAAGGTTATAGAGCAGTTCTAGTTTTTTGGGAAGTTTTTGTTGTTGCTGTTGTTGTTGTTGTTGTTGAAGTTTTTGTTGTTGTTGAGAAACTTTAAAAATGTACGAAGACACACAAATGACCAAAAATCACATCCTCAATAGCCTTCAAAGAAATGCAGACTAAAAGCTCAATGAGGAGCGGTCAAAATGGCCCTGTGATTGAGAGCTCTTGCTGCTCTTCAGAAGACCAGAGTTTAGTCTCTAGCACTCATATTGAGTGGCTTACTATCTACTAGAAATTCAGTTCTAGGAAACCTTGATAACCTCTTCTAGCCTCTGTGAGCACCCACAGGCATGTTCACATATGTGCAAGTGCATACACAGATATACACACACAAATAAGACCTCTTTTTAAAAACACAATGAAATATTACCTCATATTTGTTAAAACAGCTATTATAAAAACATACTAAGGATCATATACTTTGGTGGTATACTACTATCCTGGCATACATAGGGTTACCAGCATATATGTCTCTCCCACAATCAAAATACAAAAAAATGACAAATACTGATCTTATTGGTCTTGAGGACTCCCCAAAACATGTTCATTCCATTCACGAGAATCTTGACAAATATCAAACAGAACATCATTCCAAGGTACACCACAATCAAATTGTTTAAACATAGCAACAAAGAAATCGTAGAAGATCAAGAATGTGAATACTTCAGGCTTATTGACAATAACTCAAGATATAGGACAATAAAAGCATGCTTTCGAAGCTTTAAAAGAAAACTGTTTTCAGTCATATTGATATATTATAAAAAGCATCCCCATTACCTGTCCTCCCTTTCTCTCTCCTTCCCCTCCCCACTTCTCTCTCTCAAAGTATGCAACCCAAACTGGCTTCAAACTCATAATGCTCCTGCCTCAACCTCTTCAGTGCCAAGATTACAGATGTAAATCATGACACTGCTGATAACATTTTCAGACATGTCAAATCTCAACCAACTCTGAATTTTTTTCCTGAGGCTACTGAAAAATATGTCTAACCAAAATGAAGGTAAAAACTAAGAAAATACTTAAGTACAGGCTAGCTCAGAGCTCCATGAGGGAGTAAGAGTCATAAACAAATTCCTGGAATGATGGTGATAGTGTCCAAATAGGAAAATCCTCTGCAGGCCCCTGTAACATTCTGACAGACCTGGGGCTAAGCCCAGCTGAAGGAAGCAGACAGCCAGGGCCGTGCTTCCTAAGCTTACACAGGTAGTGCAGCCCCTTCTGTAACTGTGCGGCATCCAGCAGATATCTCCAGCACCATGACATTCTGCTCAAATACATGAGGCCAGGCCACCTGTGAGATGGTGACTCAAAGTCAGTCCTTCCACTCTTAAGTTGTCACCTTAGAGTCTTGGTCACAGCCACTAAAAATGACTAAGACTAATGGTGAAGGGACACACAAGAGTGACAACATCCAGAACTAGTGAGCATGTAATATTCAAATTTGAGTAGCTAGGAGGTTGCAGGCTAGAGTTCTCAAAGAAAATAGAACGGACAAAATCTCTATTGTGTCTAAGCACCTTAACACAGACAAACAACGGGGATAAATTATTAGTGCTAAATTAGACAGGTAAAAAAAATAGTAATTACTATGTCCAAGGGGAAAAAAAAAACTATGAAAGAAGTAAGTCACTTTAGTCATCAATGTCATTGATTCACAATTGTAAAAATGCCGAATACTAGTCACAAACTTCAAAATACCTGTACTTGGAGACTACAAGGAGAGCATCGGAAACGGAGAAGTTCAATACAGGAGAAGCCTATCACTTTAGAGACAAGAGTAAGGACTAACATGATTGAGCAACGGTTACAAGTGACTGTCCTTGGAAAGATGGAGTTACAATTACCAATGTTATAAGGACAAGAGTAGACTTTTAAACAATCTGTCCTTACCTCAGGGGGCTCACGCAGCCTGTCATCACTTGTCAGACTTGCACAGGAATCACAATCCGAGATGTCCAGAGCCCTCTCATCATCTCCACACTCACTCGGTTCACCAGGATCTTCTGTGTCACTGTTAATCTCCCAGTCAATAACCTGTACTTCATCTAAAAAAGACATTTTTACCCTTATTAATTTTATATGCCCTTCACATTTATTTTACAAACATATTCTCAGTGGTTGATGTGCCCATAGCACGGGATGATTTCTACAAACACA